>JAXGGA010007834.1:0-60260 GCA_038373865.1 Uloborus plumipes | reverse complement strand
AAAAATTTCAGTTTATCCTTTGATAAAATTTACGCTATTTATATGAAAATAATAGTAGGAAGTTTAAGTAAAGGTTTGAGGGAGGGGGACCCACAAAAAGTTGCATAGGGGCCCATGAAACCTGTCGATGGCCCTGTTCATTACTTCGTTGCTATTTCGATCTGTGAATAATGTTGAAAATTTTTTAGTATTTTCATCCTATACATTGATGCAATTTCATTGTTTATTTTTTATTTTGAATGTTAGAAAACATTAAGTAAAAATGTTAATAATTTGTAAATAGCCAACTGCCACGTCATATTAGGGTTTGAATTTCCATAATTCTCAGTTTATGTCATACTATGAAATTTATTTGTACTGCAAATTTTTTTGTTCTTAATGCTTTGAAGTATGACGCAACTAAAGCTGGGGTATTCTTTAAACATGCATAAAATTCTATGAGTTAATAAATGCATTTATATTGCTATGAAAATCACATTAAGTCTTGAATTTAAAAAAAAAAAAAACATCTTTTATGAAGGACACCTTCTCTAACTATTCACCTTATGAAAAGAACAATGTAAGATAAAATTTCGAACATCTTCTTGAATGACAACATATTCCTCCCCCCCCCCCTTGTATGCATCTACAATGGGCTCATGAATATATCATGCACCTCTCTGAAGTTCCAAGGTCTGCGCCCTTTTAAGGGGTCCAGTCCGGCCCTGGCGGTGTCTATAATGCATGCTCTCTACTCCACACTAAGCGAAGGCGACAGTGACTTACAGTAAGTGGGACACATCTGACAGGCCTACGAGCATACAGTCCAATCGTCCTTAACCATCTGTAGTCTGCCTTGTAACTGTCGTCAGCTGTAGAGAGCTGACGAAATAGGTCAGATGCTGCGATCCGTCTGCTTCTTTTGGCAGAAACTGCCAAATATTGGTCCTCATTCGGTGTTCGGTCCTCGAGAACCACCTCTGCTGTAACGTCTACTCACGTTACCATCGTCTTGGAAGCGTTGCCAAAACCTGGAGATGACACTCTGGGCGATTCCAAGTTCCTTAGAAATCTCCTGCTTCCTGCTGAGTGCGCTCACATTGCAGGCGGTCGATAATAATTCTACTGCTTGAAAAAGTCTCATCAGAAAGCTTCCTTTCGGTCATTACTACGCTGCCAGAGCACCTAAAGGCTTGTAAAAAGCATGCGAACACTTTTACTTTATTGCCAGCATTTATACATCACTCTTTTTCACTGTCGTCATTGTGACGCACAATTGGTGTTATCCAGTTGCTTCCTGTAAAATTTGCATATTATTCGTGAAGCTGTGTTTAGCCATTTTACGTTTGAGTTATTTATTTTAGAGTTCGATTTTCTGGTGATTCTGAATTATCCTTAATTTATGGACTTGAGTGTAAAATCCTTCACGGGAAAAATAGACGTTTTTCAACTCGTTATAGCTCGATGAAGTTTGCAACTTTCAATCTTCTTTTCGTCAGTACCCTCAGAAACAACTTTTTTGTATTTTCTCTAGCAAAATAGGTTTCTTTTTGATCGGGTTCTTTTCATGCATAGTATTTGTTGTTTTTAAATTAAAATATGTATTGGATGTATATAACTTTGAAATGGCGGACCTGTTTCAAATATCGGGTTTACGTTGCACTTATACAAATACAAATACAAATGCGACGACCAGCAGCAGGCTCTGGGCCCAACTGGACTGGTCCTAGTCAAATTAAAGACTCCAATGAAGATCAATGGCCTTCTTAAAACTATCTACTCCATTGCTCCTTACCGCCCCTTCCGGTAACCTATTCCAAGTTCCCACTACCCTGCTAAAGTAGTAATTTTTTCAAATTTCAAGGTTAGCCTGAGGTTTAAACAGCTTAAAACAAAGACCCCTTGTCCTGCTTTCCTTGCGAAAATCCAACCCTGCAACATCATTCATTTTAATAAATTTAAATAACTGAATCATGTCCCCTCTGGTTCTTCTTTGCTCAAGACTATACATATTAAGCATTCTAAGTCTGGAATCATAGTCTAAATTAGAAAATCCGTTTACTAACCTTGTAGCCCTTCTTTGTACCTTTTCTAATACATTAATATCTTTCTTCAGATAAGGAGACCAAAACTGAACAGCATACTCCAAATGAGGTCTTACCAAACTTCTATATAGAGGCAGAAGAACCTTTTTAGATTTGTTTGAAATAGATCTATTAATAAACCCAAGCATCCTATTGGCTTTGTTACTAGCTATGCTGCACTGTTGGCTGAACTTGAAGTCCTGATTTATTAAGACACCTAGGATCCATAACAATATCTACCTTACTAATGACTGAACCCTGTAAATAATAGCTTGTATGCTTATTCGCATGACCTAAATGCAGCACTTGACATTTCCCAACATTAACTGCCATACCCCACTTGTCTGCCCATTTAGTAATATGATCCAAATCCTGTTGCAGCTTATTTACTTGTTCGTCGTTTTCTACAACCCCCATAATTTTTACATCATCAGCAAAACAATTCATGTTTCCAGAAACATTTTCATGAATATCATTCATAAAGATAATAAACAAAAGGGGACCTAAAACTGATCCTTGGAGTACCCCACTTAAAACCTCACTCCATTTAGAATGGTTACCCCTAACAACTACTCTTTGTTTCCTTCCTGTCAGCCAATTTCTAACCCAAACTAGAATTTTAACCCCTATTCCTATATCAGCTAATTTACTGAGTAGTGCTACAAGAGGCACCTTGTCGAAAGCTTTTTGAAAATCTATGTAAACAACATCTACACACTTTTTGTTATCTAAAGCCATATTAACCTTGTCGTAGAAATGTAATAAATTAGTAGCACACGATTTACCTTTTCTGAAACCATACTGCAAACTAGTCAACAGCCCATTATTTTCTAAGAAATTCATAATCTTAATTTTGATTAATGTTTCAAAAATTTTACAAACCACTGAAGTTAGACTCACAGGCCTATAATTTCCCGCATTGCCTCTAGACCCTTTCTTGAAGAGTGGTGTAATGTTAGCTAGTTTCCAGTCTTCTGGCACTATCCCTGAGTTATACGACGCATTGAATATATTAACTATAACGTCCACTAATTCCTCTGCACATTCTACTAGAATTTTTGGATAAATATTATCTGGTCCCGGAGCTTTTGTGGTTTAATTTTTTTCAAATAAAGTAATACGTCTTCCCTGGAAAATACAAAGTCCTCAAGCTGTGTAGTAGCTTGTGTCTTGCTTGTGTCAACTGTTGAGATACAGTTATCGTTAAAAACACTGGAAAAAAAGTCGTTTAGAACATTAGCAATATCCCCATCATTCTGAATTAAATTTCCATGCTCATCTACCAGTGGTCCAATTTGACTATTTCGAACTTTCCCAGAATTTGCGTATGCAAAAAACTCCTTTGGATTCCTGTCAATATTATCTGCCAGCCTTTGTTCCAATTCTCTTTTCTGACACCGTAACTACTTCTAGCCTCACAATACTGTAGCCTATCTGCGCTGTGACCAGTTTCTTTTAACCGACGAAAAGCAGCTTGCTTACGGTTATTTAGAGCGTCCTTAGTTTCCCTACTGAACCACATGGGACAAATTTTATTGTTCACTAGGGTGGGGCGAAAAATAAAAAGTTTTTCAGATCAACTTCTAATAGTTGCCAAAAGTTGTCTCTGGTGATAGTTAGCTTTTGTGCAAAATTTGAGAAAAATCGGTTAATATCTTCAGGGGGCGCTGCGATCGCAAAGTTTTACCATAGCTTTGTTATGGATTTTATGGTTAAAATATCAAAAAGAATGCCTTTAGCTAGTCTCTTTGCGTTTTTTTTTACTCAAAAGATGTTTTCATGCATTAAAAGCATATGAAATGACTCACAAACACTATTTTATATGATATATTTATATTTAAAAAAAATCACTTTTTTTCACTTTCTGTTTCTTTTTAAATGCTTGAAATAAAAATATATCATATAAAATAATTTTTTGTGAGTTTTTTCATATGCTTTGAATGCATGAATATATCTTATGAGTAAAAAAAATGCAATGAGATTAGCTAACGGCATTGTTTTTCATATTTTAACCATAAAATCCCGGTAAAAGCTATGATAATACTTTGCGATCGCAGCGCCCCCTGAAGATATAAACCGATTTTTCTCAAATTTTGCACAAAAGCTAACTATCACCAAAGACAACTTTTGGCAACTATTAGAAGTTGATCTGAAAAACTTTTTATTTTTCGCCCCACCCTATTGTTCACCCCTTTTCTCCTAAAAGGAACATAGTCCCCAACTGCTTTTGCTAGCTTTTCCTTAAACTCTGTCCACTGCAGATTTACATCGCTATTGTCCAAACCTGATGAAAAAACCGTTTTCAAACTCTGCCTGAGTGCGACAAAATCAGTATTTCTGAAATTAGGCACAAACCTGAAATTTTTGTCTTTGTGTACATCAAACTAAATCCCAAACCTAATAATGTTGTGGTCACTATCTCCAATATGCTCCCCTACTCATAATGCCTGAACAGAACCTTCAACATTGCATAAGATCCAAAACAGCATCCTGTCGTGTTCCCTGAGAAACAACTTGATCTAAAAAGCAGTCCCCACAATTACTTTTAGAAATTCTTCTTCTCTACTATTATTGGGGTAAGAATTTTTCCAATCAATGCCCGGAAAATTGAAATCCCCCATTATAATTACCGGTCCCTTACTCGACATATCTTTAATAATATGGCACATCTGTTCATCTTGACCCTGGCTTAGACTAGGTGGCCGATAAATGCTCCCCAAACGTAATTTTTTGCCCTTGCCGCTCATCAGTTCTAGCCAAACCATGTCAATATCATTAGGTTTGTCATTTATTGCCAATTCATTGCAAGTTAAAGTATCTCTAACATAAAATAAAATCCCACCACCTCTTTTACCTACTCTATCTTGTTTAAACAAATTATACTCAGCAATACACAATAAATCATCATCATCATTTTTGGTAGCCCATGTCTCGGTAACTCCAATAACATCCGAACTCTCATTCACGGGTATTCACTTAAAGTGGAATACCCGTGTAAAGCAAAATGAAAAGGTACAATGCAACTTCAAAAGCAAGTGAATGAAAAATATTTGCTGCAAAAATAAAGTCTGTCAATTTAACAAGAAAAAAATTAGTTTTGTTCGTATTCAAATGATTAGAGCAGCACTTGTCTTTTGCTCCGGAGAAAATTGACTTTTTGGGAGGTCACAGTGACCTCCGAGAATTGAGGTAACTTGCGAGAATTTTTTGGAAAATTTGAACTTTTTGAGAAGTCACAATGACCTCCTGTAACCTCCAATTGGGATACCCTGCTTGCCACTTATGGCTACGACCATAAATAAAAATGAAACTTTTATAAATGGACTTATATTTTAACCTTTGTTTAGGGTTTGTCCCACTTCATATTGGGGTTTAAAAAAATAATAAAAAAGCAGGAGTCGAAGAGTCGGAATACAGGTATCAAACGTAATACAGGTAACAGTCACCCCCCTCGAGGACGGGCTCCATGGGGTTACTCTCGTACAGCAGGCGCAGCTTGCCCCTCCCCGGTCGCCGGGTACGTGAAGATGCCGCCGTACTGGAGGGTGCGGTGCACGTTGAGGACCATGGAGCCCACGTACCGCTCCCCGTACGGCTACAGGAGCTCTACGTACGGCTTCTTCCCCGCGGCGGGCCGCTTCTTGTCGCGACGTATACCCCTCGTAGATCCTCCCCTGCGATCCGATGGTCCGGCCCGGGTCCGTCAGAACGAACTCCCCGATCGCCGGGTTCAGCGTGAACCCGTCGACCGCGCTACCTAGGAACAGGTAGGGCCGTGGTGGCCCGATCGG
Source organism: Uloborus plumipes (assembly GCA_038373865.1). NCBI lineage: Eukaryota > Metazoa > Arthropoda > Arachnida > Araneae > Uloboridae > Uloborus > Uloborus plumipes. The sequence continues at coordinate 54,406 of JAXGGA010007834.1, read as the reverse complement.
TAAGGCATCGGACTCGTGTCCGGAGGGACCCGGGTTCGATCCCAGCCGATCAAAGATCCACCGCCTTGATTAATGGTGGCTGGGAGGCGTTAAAAATGTCGTGGTCACAAAGTCCTCCAAGTGAAACGATACCTCTGGGGGTGCTGGGCCTAGGGTTTGCTCGACCCTAGGTTCTGGTTCAAAATTAAGAACAGAGCGCCCTTCAGGGCCCTATCCCGGTTAAACCACGAAGCTGTGGTAGGTACGGGGGACCCTGGAGGTGTGAAATGAAATGCCCAGGAACAGGACCAGCATGGTGGCGCTGCCGTACAGCCCGTAGCCGGCGGCGATGGTGTTCCGGCCGCCCTACAGGCAGGGGCGGACATTCCGGACCCTAGTCCGGGGCGGCAAATTTTAAGGGCGCCATTTTGACTCGAATATATTAAATAAATTTTCTTTCCGGAAAGAAACGTGCAAAAAAGTTTAACAAATATCATTCTTTTGCACTTTGGAATCCTGAAAGGTATGAATGTAGCGATGTTTAAGCGTGTTATTTTAATGTATCCATTTCAAGGCAAAATTTTCAGCTATTTCAACACATCCTATTAAAATAAATGAACATATATTTATAAAATAAACGAATCTTTAGAAACTATAATTGTCAATGGAGACATTTTAAAAAACTTAACTACAGCAGGCGTCAAGATTTTGAAATTGTTGAAAGAAGCTCATGCGCCTAAAACGTAGTTTTTTTGGGAAGGAAAAAAAATTTCAATTCATCAAATGAATCGCCGAATTTTACCGAACGAATAAAAGAAAAAAACTAGCTGTCGTGGCCCTCACGAAACTTTCTTCTGTATTTATCTTATGAATTCCGGTTACAAAATACTCACCCGAATAATTGGAGACAGCTCCAATTCCCCAATTATCGTAATACCCCTGCAAATGCAGAATCAGTGAGCGAAATTTGAAATCATTGCAAAAACATGTTTAGTTTGATTAATTGAAAACATTTTATTTGTTTGTAAAAAGAAATTGGCAACAGTTAAAAATTTCAAATCATTGAAAGTTTTCAGATGTTTTGATAATTAAATAGCGCGAAAGCGATTTTTTAATGAATTAATTTTTCGCATTGTTGACTAAGCGCAAAAATCACCCCACCCTCCCCCTCGGACGATTTGCGCCAAAATTTATTGGGTTAGTGTTATTCCAAATTTCATTCAAATCGCAGCAATATTTCCCGAGATACAGCAAGTGCAATGACAAAATAAGCCCTTTTGATTGCTCCACCCCCTTTGAGGTACTGACACACAAATTGAATCAGCACCTGTACTCAGTAGGGTCTACCTATGGACCAATTTTCGTTTGATTTCGCCGGTTACTTCCTGAAGTATAGCAATCACCCACGTGCAGAACACGTGCGATTGTTCCACTCCCCCCCCCCCCTTGGAGGAATTCGCTAAAAAAGGTCAGGTGCACCAGTTCACATGGTGGTACATATGTTCAAAAAATTTTATTCGATTTCATGCAGTAGTTTTTATTCTAGCGCGGGCACAAAAACTGGTCACACACATACAGATTCACACACACACAGACAGACATTTTCCAAAAATGATCGAAATGGACTCATCGCACCTCACAACGTGCAAATCCGTCAAAATTCGACATTCGAAAATTTTCACGAATCCAATACTTTCTTCTATGTATTAAATATAGAAGAAAGTAATAATAAAATGTGTGCATGCATAGATACTTATGTCTGCCGAGAAGAGATATAAGGCATCATTGGAAAAAGAATAATAAAATAATGCATGATTGTAATATTACAAAACTGTCTAACTGTCTTTAAATTTTCCGAATCATTAGTGAAATTAGCCGAATATGAAATGTTTTTTGGAGGTCATAGTGTCCTCCCATCGGAGTGCCCAATAAAAATTTTGTAAATGATATATAGAGAAAATTGTAGAGAGAAACAAGGCGTATAAATGTGCTTGATATAGCACAAAGGTCTTCAACCTAGATTCTGGGAAACCATAGAGTTTCTTATACATTTGAAAGTAGCTCAGCTAGTGATCAAAATTTGCTTAATCACAACGCCAAACTTTTAATAAAATTTCAATTCTTATAAAAGATCAAATGTTCTTTAATATTTCCAAAGTATTTCTTAAATATTTTCCTACTCAAAAAGAAAAATTATCTTGTTCTTGGATTAAAACTATATTTCATAACTGACACCTCCTAACTCTTGATAAAAGAAAGAGAACAGCAAATTGATGTAACTACTACTGACAATCAACTGAAACTAATTATGCATTTTTAGAATCGCATTGAACAGAATCTTTAAATTTCCAAAATGGCTGTGAAACGGTTCTAAGAAAAAACGTCCCCAGCAAAAAGTTCCCGGAAAGAACGTCCCCGGAAAAAACGTTCCCTAGAAAAAAACGTCCCCGGAAAAAACGTCCCCTGGGAAAAAATATCCCCGGAATAAACGTCCACTAGGAGAAAACGTCCCTCTTGGAAAATGTCCTCTAGGAAATAACGTCCCTCTTGGAAAATGTCCCCTAGGAAAAAATTGACTTGCAAAATTTTTTTTAAATCATTTTCTGTGAGCGATTTAATTTTTAAATCTAAATAAAAAGAAGTAATTCTAATGGAAAACGGGAAAAATATTTTATTAACAATTTAAAAAATTGTTTTTAACTTGAATTCTGAAAATAGTTTATTTGCTATCTTTTACTTTAATTCATTACAACGGATGTATAATTTAGAGGGAAACAAAGAAATGTTATATTTTATCTACCGTTTCAAAAAGTGTTTATAAATTTACTTGTTTTTATGCACATTCGTGCAACTGTTATTTTCAATCGGAGCGACCGATAGAACTCGCAATTTTCGTCTGAAAAAAATATGTATTTTTCTTTTATTTGAACTAAACGCATTCCTGAAATATATTTCTTAACAATTTTTCAGTAAGTTGAAATGATTTTTTACTCTTTTTTTTTTTTTTTTTTTTTTCAAAATTGAGAAAACATTCAAATTTCATAAAATTAAAAAAAAAAATCCTCATTCGAACATTTATTTGTAAACTACAACTTTTTATTTGAAGTATGACCTCTTTCACTATTGACCATTTTACCCCACTAGACCTCGTATTTGTAAAGAAAACTGTTCATCAATAATTGTAGTTAATATCCAATACTGTTTAATAATATCAAAAAATACTTTTAAAAAATCCACTAGTTTCCTGCGACAAACGCTTCTAAGTAGCTAGAATATGAGAAAATAGCCACACTAAAATCCTTTGTTGGAAAAAAAATTAAACAAATGCTGCTAAAATTTCTATTCATCACTGGAAATGGTAAAAACTGACTTTAAAAAAAAAATCTCAATTTTGTTCATACGGACTGCTTTTTCCTCTGGGATGTCTTTCCTACGGGACGTTTTTTCTTTGGGGACGTTTTTTCTTTGGGGACGTTTTTTCTTTGGGGACGTTTTTTCCTAGGGAACGTTTTTCCCTAGGGGACGTTTTTTCCTCGGGAACGTTTTTTCTAGGGGACGTTTTTTCCGTGGACGTTTTGTCGGGGACGTTTTTTCCAGGGACGTTTTGTCGGGGACGTTATTTCCTGTCGCCCTGTGAAACACTGTTATTTGTTGAAACTTAAATGTGCAGAACATCTTTCGCTTCCTATGCTGCGACAAAAGCAAAATTCAGAAACAGATTAGAAACTGAAGCTGACATTAGGTTGCTGATTTAAACAATTATTCCAGACGTGATAAATAATTTCCAATGAAAATAATCGCAGCCAAGTTAAGAATTAGCTGAACAGATAGATTTAAAAACTGATTCAGAAAGTTTGCAGGATTAAAAGTCAAAAAGAATTTAAAAGCAAAAAACTTTTTTTTTTCTTAATACTCCTACAATAGATTTACCAATGCATAACAATACATTTTCAACAATCCATTACCTGGTATTTCTGATATACAGGGGTCTCACCAAGTCACTTTTTTCACTAAAAGTCACTTTTTTTTCATTTGTCACCAAAAGTCACTTTCGAAGGCCAAAAGTCACTTTTTGTCACTTTTTTGGGAAAAATGTTGATTTTGTCACTTTTTTGGTCACTTTTTTTTTGTTTTAATCTGACTAAGGGAAATATCCTTTGAACTTTTCTTTCGACCATCAAAATCGTCGCTCAGTACCGATACCGTACGAGGGCTGTAGGAAGAAAATTATTTTCCCCCTGGATGACCCTATGGATGATGAAACTGAAAAAAAAAACAACAGTTCTTTCATTCACCTATCCAAATGTTCCGCTTTTCCCGCCAAAGTCCGCTTTCTTTATCGTTTTGGACTGATTAGTTTGCTTTTTATCGTTTTGGTCCGATTAGTCCGCTTTATTTGTATTATTTAAATAGAACAAAAATTGCAGAAGAGAAAGTCTTCTGTAATCACAACATTTTATCAAAAAAAAAAAAAAATCGAAGACTGATGAGATTTAAGCTTTTGTAAACTGCTGTCATTTTACGTACCAGGGGTGACTGTTTTCTAAAACTTTTCCAGTATTTTCTAGAACTTCTAATTTTTAGTTTTAACATTTGTTTTAAAGTTAATTCCAATGTAGAAATTTTCTTGAATTCCAGCTACATGTTTTTTCCTTTTCTGATCAGTTCTTTGTTTAATAATAGTTTGTTTAAATGTCTATTCCATTGTCGTAAAAGCATTTTCAGCTCTTGAGTGATGTGTTAGTTGAAAGTATGCTTACGGTATATTTTTCAAGAATTTAGCTTATAGTATGAAAAAAAACCATGCATATATATGCATGTAATTGGGCTGTTGCTTTCTTTTCATTGTCTGAGGACTATCTTAGTTTATAGAAACTTTTTTTGATTTTATTTACTTATTTTATAGTCAAAAGATCCCCCCCCCCCTGCTTTAAAATATGTGATTTGACATGAATATGAAAAATATTTTAAATTGTCAAAGCTATTTGTAGTAAATCTGCAGCCAGTTTTGAAAAATGTAATTCTTGTATAGTATTCTTATCTCTCGTCTATATCATACCTGTTTCTCTTCAGAATTTTGTTTTCAGTAGAATTTTGGAATAGATGCATTAGCAAAATAGTATTTTTTTCGCTTTAGAAGTTTATCCTGCAGGACCAGCTATGATTTAAAACTATTGGTTTCCTGAATTTTACTTTTAGTATCCGGGAACGTTCTAAGTTAACTTATATTTGGAAATGTTTATAATATTCTTTGCAAATGCAATGCACCATTAATTTGGCTGATTGTTTTCAAGTGTTCGGCACATGCTCATTTATTATCTGAATATTTTCCATACTTTTCATTTTTTCTTTTTTTTTTTGTAATCAAGCGTTCTACAGAATATTTTACCTGCTGTCATAGATTCCAAGTTTAGTTAATGTTTTCTAAATTGTTAGTATAGTCAGACCAGTGGTTGGAAAAACTACATTTATTTTGTAGCCAACTACAACTACTTTGTTATAAATGTAGTTAACTACAGCTGCAACTACTTTTTTTTAATGTAGCGACTACAAACTACTTTTGAATTGTAGTCGCTACTTCGCAACTTTTTAAAAAATAAATAAATAAAAAGCATACACCGTTTGAGGTTCGACCGAAAAAATTCGAAAAGTGGTTTGAATAAATTAACTCATTTGAATATAGAATAGAACTAGAAATTGTCTTTGAATTTATTTGTTACTTTTCTTTTTTGTTCCTTTTTTTTTTTGCTAAAATTTGTGCTTTTTAGATTTTTTTACAATTTTTAGGAATATTCACCACAAACAATAAAGGATTCAAAAGTTGAAAAATTGAAAGAATTCAACCTTCATTTTTTTTCTTGCCAGGGAATATTTAGGAACATGAAAATTATTTGAAGGAATATAAAAATTATGATGCCAAATAAACCAATGACATCAAACAGATAGAATGTATGCATTGAGTTACCGCCCATAAGCCAGGGCTAAGGCAGAACTGAAGCAAATGCACCCACAGCTCGATCATAGCATCCTAAGACTGCAGTTTCGTCCTTATTGTGGACTCCTCAGTTAGGAATAGCCAATGATCGAGCTGGAGGCAAAGATCCTCTTATTGCAGCTAAGATTGCCAACAAACTGGTAGATAAAGTGAATTTATCTTACCAGCGAGCGTCCGCAAACCATGGTGCGGCCCAATGGCTCAAACCATGGAGCCGCACCATGGTTTGCGGACGCTCGCTGGTGAGATAAATTCACTTTATCTACCAGTTTGTTGGCAATCTTAGCTACAATAAGAGGATATTTGCCTCCAGCTCGATCATTGGCTATTCCTAACTGAGGAGTCCATAATAAGGACGAAACTGCAGTCTTAGGATGCTATGATCGAGCTGTGGGTGCATTTGCTTCAGATAGAATGTATTTCGCCAAATGATGTACCTAAGGATCAGCTCATATTTTTATGTTTCTTATTTCTCATTGCGTTCACTGTTGTACTCGTGCAAGATGTGCACCAGTCAGAGTCAATTAAACCTTGTTTTGTTTCCTTCGTTCTCTTTTTTTTTATTTATTTATTATTTTTTTAATTTAAAAGTAGTTTCCAGAAATCGCTACAAACTACTATTTTTTTGTATTGCACTACTCACTACTCTACTTTTTTTAAAAAGTAGTGCGCTACATTACAAACTACTAAAAAATGTAGCTACTACAGTAGTTTCGCTACTTGTAGCGCGCTACTTCCGACCACTGAGTCAGACACCCCTGGTATGTATGCTTGTGGCTGTTTTCTTGTTGTGATAATGATAAAAATCTCATTTTCAAAAAGTAGAAATATTTTTGTTCATTGATGAAAGAATAGTCAAGCATTTTTCTACTACTTCTATTTTTGAACAGTCTAAAGGGATGTGGTATGTACTTTTCTTGTTTAATTACTAAAAAAATGATGACACAGAATAGTAAAAAAATGTTTACTATTCTGTGTGTTCATGTTTCATAGTTGAAATAAAATGCTTACAATTTTGAAGTTTTGGTAGATAATATTTTCTGTGAATAAATTTAAAATTTAAGTGTTATTTATGTTCAAAATATTACAGGTAAAGTTTTAAATAGTGATAAAATTGTGTACTTAGTATTTTAGTGGTAACAGTTTATTTTCGGTTGGTCACTTTTTAGTCACTTTTTTGTAAAAAATAGTCACTTTTTTCACTTTTTTTGGATCACATTCTTGGTGGGAGCCCTGGATATAGCAAGCAAATTTATTAACCTCTCATCAAGTTGTCATAAAAGTGTGCATCAGCTACAAGTGTTATTTAACTGCATTTTTTAAATGATAATTTTACAAATTTTATATAATTGATTGTATATATATATATATATATATATATATATATATATTATAATATAATAATAGTATAAGATTATGATATAGATATAGATTTAAAAATTTAGGACGCATTATATATTTTTAATACTTACATAAACCCATTGAAGAAAAAAAAACAATGTTGAGAGAAATCTTAAGTAATATCTATATTTCTTAACTTAAAACAGATGTTTCTTACAAAGTTAGTGCATTCTGTGAAACTAAGCAATTCAGTATCAAAATGCCAGAGGCTGGAAAGTGCAAATAAAGCGCCTTAAATATAATTGTTCTAGATGTCTTGAAAACAATTGAATAAATCATTGAAACTCTTTAAAAAGTGCTGCACAACTTTATTTTTTAGCAAATGCATATAAAGCATCAATTGTCCTTATGGCCGGGATGTTACTCTTCTGTTTTTTAAATATTCACACCATTTCCTTTAAATCATTCAATGCATTTTCTTCTATTGTGATTATTTTACATTTAATTCAGTGTTGTGTTAGTCGGTAGATTGTAGCGACGTTCCAACACTAACTTTGTATCGAAAGCCAATGTCAGTTTTCTTTTCTCCTCCCAAGCTCTTTTTCCTTGTCGATTAATGTCACCGATTTATAAAACCACAAGCAATTTTTATTTTAATTTGCAAAAGAAGATATAACTTTTAAAAGATATTATTTGCCTATTTTTCTCCTGTTATTTTTGTTGTCTTAGTTACTCTTTATAAGACCTCAAAATGTAGAATTTTAGATTTGTTTTTCTAAATTTTTCCCGAGGGAAAAACCCCCGGCCCCCGAATTTGCAACTATTCTATACTTTACAAAAAATAGTCACTGCATCATTCTCCTCATACTCATCCCCCTCCAAGGTAAATAGAAATGAAGAAAGTAAAAATTAATAAAGGCAGTTTAAAATGTAAAAGCGGGGGAGGGGGGCACGAGCTTCTGAGACAGCGAAAAAAAGAACAAAAATAGCCTGTTTTTCATACAACAAAGTTTTCGGGACTACAAAAGGGGCCCTATATCTAAAATAGCTTGGGCGATATTCGGTTTAAATCCGACCTTGAACATAGGATTTTATTTTGTCACACTGTTTTTAATTCACAACATCTATGAATTGAGTTGCATTTATAAGCAATTTATTTCTTTTCAAACTTTAAGAGTGGGGCATTTTGCATTTTTGTCCGGTGGCGGCAAAACTGCTAGGGCCGCCCCTGCATGCAGGGGATCTGCGGGCCGCGCCGGTAGACCGCGAAGATGAAACCGATAATAGACGTTAAGCAGTCGATGTTCGAGGAGCCGTCCAACGGGTCGAATAAGCAGACGATGTACTTCCCCCGACGCTCCGTCTTTACCTCGATGACGTCCTCGTTCTTCTCCTTAGCTTTTTAGATGTCTGCACTTCTGTAAAAATTAATTCAAATCGGAGACGGTCGGATGGAGACCACTAGTTTACTCACATGAAATAAATGACTCATGCAGTACTTTTTTGTTATTTTTTTAATAAAAGAAACGGGGAGGGGGTGGACTGTAGAAATTTTTGTTTGCCCGGGTGCATGATTCTGTCGGTGCGTGGGCCGTCATTTCGGGGGGTCAGGAAGGTCGATTGCCCCCCAACCTTGACTTTGAGAAAATCAATGCGTTTGCACATCAAAGTGAATCCGACCACGAAAAAAAGAATCTTTTTGCTGGCAAAAGAAATCCGACTACAAACGAGGATAATAAGAATCTTTTGTTTACAAGAAACGTGACTTCTCAAATGTTGATCTACGACACGCGTGCGTAATCGGGATTCGTCCTTGAGTAACTGTTTGTTTGGCGAGAGTCGGGGGAGCGCTCGGTTGCGAGAAACCGAGAAAAGGTTTCGACTATTCCTTCCGCTCAGTATTTCGAATGAGATTGCAAAGATTGCAGGAATTTCTCATCAATACTCAAGCCGGTGTGGATCGTAGAAAAAGGTACACTTTTTAAAAATTTCCTGAAATTTTAGGGTAAAAGTTACTGACATCCATGTTGCCAGTAACTTTTACCGCAAAATATTTTTGTACTGTAAAATTTTATGAAAGAGAAAACGAGAATTAAAAAGCGCGAGATACGAACGACAAGGATCGAACCCGGGACCCAATTGTTTCACACTGCTTTAATATCCGCGGTACCAGATGAGACACATCAGGAGAGCGGAAATAGGGTGTCATGTGCATCTCACAGTAAGTCACGTGGTGATCAATTGGTACAATTTACTGTAAAAATTTTCTGCACAGCAACTGCTACATTTTACAGCAACATTTACCATAAAAGCGTCCTGAATTTTTAGCAGTGAAGTTACGTCAAGAACTGAACTAGCCTACTTTTCCGTATACCGACATTGATATTGTAGCTTCTTATCAATATCCTCTCAATTATCTGAGGCTGCAAATTATGTCACACACACCTTTTTAGCATTTCAAACTGATTTCTAAAAACATATAATACAGTCGAACCTGTCAGTCTCGAATTTCACGGGGCAGAAGAAAAATTCGAGAAACGGAGGTTGTGATAAAATTTACAAAAATAAGCAATTGGAACAAAGTCAAATACTTAATACATTGTTTTGCTGATTGATATTGTTGAATATTTTCCTGTTCGACGTGTTGTGAGTCCACTCATTGTGATGACTCTATCGGTAGCAAGTGAATGCATACCTTTAGGTACGAACATAGTCTTTGAATGATTGTGCAGAAGATGATTTTTGTCTCCAAGTTATACCATCGATAAAGGTGGCTGGAGATGAAATTCAAAAACGAGAGTCGTCAGAATTTGAGATATACAGGGTGCGGCGCAGAAATTTGCTGATTTGAAAAGTCATTAAAAGAAAAAGAATTTCATGTATCAGTTTGTTTCTTTTTATAAGATATTGTACCCATTCTGAATTTTTATTTTAACTAGATTTAAAAATTACATCGGCCAAATGGCGGCCTCCATTGATGATGCGCTGATCTACCCTAGATTTGAAGTTTTGTTCCATCCTTTCGACTGGGGTTTCTATAGACTGGGATTATTGGCGATAGCAAGAAGGATGTTGTTCTTCAGGTGTTTCAGGGTCCGGGGCTTGTCGTTGTAAACGATCGGTTTGAGATGCCCCTATAAAAAATAGTCACACGGTGTCAAATGGGAGAGCTCTTCGGCCACGGTACGTCACCTCTCAAGGAGACGTTATCACTCAACTGTTGAACCACAGCAATTTTGTGGGGATGAAACTGGAGTTCGTTGTGAAGAATTCGTCTCAGTGTGCAATCAGAAAATCCCAGAGCAGCAGCGTGTTTACGTGCCGAACGCCTGGGAGAGTGCAGAAACGGCTCCCTCACTTTCTCGACGTTTTCTGGAGTTCTGGAAATCCGTTGACGTCCTGAGCTTTATTTTTTTGCCACGCTCCCCCTTTCCCTGAAAGTTTTCACCCACAAAACAGTCAATTCCCGGCCATGAATGGGACCCCCGGGATAAATTTTGAGTCGAGTTCGGAAGGCACGTTGAGTGGTGACCACCGAAAGATTATTTGAAAAGTATTTATCCAACACAAGGACCTTTATCCAACGCATGGAGACAACTAAATTGTGAGATGACAAAACTTCAGGACCCCCTCTTTAAAATGAGACTGTTCCCAATCCTTTCTGACCACGCCTTGCTATGCATCCAATAAAAAATCAGCAAGTTTCTCTGCCGCACCCTGAGGATGTTTTCGGGAAAAATCATTCGAGATGAACATGAGAAAAAACATTAAATTTATGCTGTAAAAGCAGGGAAATTGAAAAATTTCGACATAGGGAGGTTTTTGTAATAAGCAGGTTCGTCGATATCTTTTGAACAAAAAAAAATGTTCAAATCGAACTGTTCATTCAAAAGTTATTGGGGGGGGGGGGGGCAGACAGACCAACAGACAGATAGACACACATTTTTCCAAATCTCACATCCTACTTTCCATTTCTTAATTTTTCTTTGGTTAATTTTTTGCTCCTTTTCGACCTTTTTTTCGAGGGGCACTTACAGATATTTTAAAGATGCATTAAGTCACTTTTAATGAGTTTTTATTGTTTCTTTTACTTTAACGGAAAAGTAGGCTAAAACGGAATTTACTGTTGAAAAATCGATATCTATCAACAAGAATAGGATATTTTCTGTACAGATCGTTTTAGATTTAGAAAATACGTTTTGGTGGAAGATTTGAGCAAAAATAAAAACCATCTTTACAAAAAAACCTGGCATGGTAGAATTTGTACACTGATTTTCTCTACATAAATCAGCACCGAAAAAAGCAAGTAGAATTCATCCACTACATCTCTTGTATTATTTTGATCGTTAGCCTGTGTTATAGATAATCGGTAAAGTGGCAGATGACCGATGACATCCAATTAATCGGTGCATCCTTAACTTTAACCTGAAAGAACGTTAGGTGGTCTACTTTTTGTTCCTTTTCCGAATTTAGGGAAGGACACAGGGGTTACCAAACCGAAATCCGTTGAGATTTCAACACAGGGCCGTATTCAAGGGTTGTGTTTTAGGGTTCAAACCCCCCTCCGAAATTTTGAAAAACTATTACAAAAATACACCACCAGCTCGTTTGCTTTTCATAGTTTCTCACTGAAAAAAAATTTATTGCTATTTAATTTTAATTTTCCTATTTACTTTGAAACTGCATTTGAAAAATGAAATTATCGTTATTGAATAATTGTAAAAATTAAGTGTTTTTTTTTTTGTAGTATTTATTTTTATTGTAGTTATTGCAAACATAATTTCTTGACAATACACTTTTCCCTTCGAATTTTTAATACTATTAAAAAAAAAAAAAAACACCAAAATTCTTCAAATGTGTAAGTACCAAACTCTATATTTAACACATCTGAAAATGTTCGTAAGATAGCAATTTCAAAAGTACTCCTCAAAAGTAACTCATCTACACAGAGTTTATTTTTCTTCATTGAAAAGATGAGTTTTTTTTTTTTTTTACATTTTTCATGTTAATATCCTTTTAGCATCGATTGTCACAAAAATCAACAGAACGTAGAACATGAAATCAAATCTTATAGACTCAATAGATTTCCAAAGAAATAGGTTTGAAAAAACCCTCCCGAAACGAAGGAATGGTTAGGGCCCTCAGCAGAACAGTTGTTGAGGAGAAGACACCTCCCGCCGAAAGAGTTTTCCCGCCTCCGAAAGATAAATTTAAAAGATGCAACCTTTCCGAATATATTCTTAGCGGCATTTTTTCCTTCTCGGATAAGTTATCCTTTCAGACAAAAGGGGAAAACTAACAGTTTTAACTAATTATAAACCGACTGCCGTTATGTGTCTGTGTTGTGTATTCTCACCCAGTGAAAAGATTTCCGACTTATTTTTCTTCGTTCAGCCTGTCTTAACCGTGCTTTCACTGAGTGGCTTTGCTTTCCACGCGAGAAGTTTTTTTTTTCTCTTTAGCTTTCGAATCATCCGCGGATGGCGGATTTTTTTTCCTCCATTCGTTCAAAAATTTTACATTGAAAAAGGCGTTTTTTGTTACGCCACAACACTTATGAGAGGATTTATTTGTCTGCTTTTACAGCATAAATTTAGTGTTTTTTCTCATGTTTATCTCGAATGATTTTTCGCGAAAACCACCCTATCTCGAATTCTGACGACTCTCATTTTTGAATTTCATCTCCATCCACCTTTATCGATGGTATAACTTGGAGACAAAAATCATCTTTTGCACAATCATTCAGACTATGTTCGTACTTAAAGGTATGCATTAGGGTGGGGCGAAAAATAAAAAAGTTTTTCAGATCAACTTCTAATAGTTGCCAAAAGTTGTCTTTGGTGATAGTTAGCTTTTGTGCAAATTTTGAGAAAAATCGGTTAATATCTTCAGGGGGCGCTGCGATCGCAAAGTTTTACCATAGCTTTTATAGGGCTTTTATGGTTAAAATATGAAAAACAATGCCGTTAGCTAATCTCATTGCATTTTTTTACTCATAAAATATATTCATGCGTTCAAAGCATATGAAATAACTCACAAAAAATTATTTGTCTGATCTATTTATATTTCAAGCATTAAAAAAAAAAACAAAAACGTGAAAAAAAGTGATTTTTTTTTTAAATATAAAATATATCATGTAAAATAATGTTTGTGAGTCATTTCATATGCGTTTAATGCATGAAAACATCTTTTGAGTAAAAAAAACGCAAAGAGACTAGCTAAAGGCATTCTTTTTGATATTTTAACCATAAAATCCATAACAAAGCTATGGTAAAATTTTGTGATCGCAGCGCCCCCTGAAGATATTAACCGATTTTTCTCAAAATTTGCACAAAAGCTTACTATCATCACCAAAGGCAACTTTTGGCAACTATTAGAAGTTGATCTGAAAAACTTTTTATTTTTCGTCCCACCCTAGTATGCGTTCACTTGCTACCGATAGAGTCATCACAATGAGCAAAACGTGGACTCACAACACGTCGCACAGTAAAATATTCAACACTATCAATGCAAAACAATCTGTTAAGTATTAGACTTTGTTCCAATTGCTTATTTTTGTAAATTTTATCACAACCTCTGTGTCTCGAAACTTTCGTATATCGATTTTTTTTTTTCTGTCCCGTGAAATTCGAGATAGGTTTGACTGTCATTTGTTCTGCAGTAAAACTCCGATTTTGTACGCTTGTTAAGGGACTGGGTAGAAAAACGTAACATGCGGGAAACACAAAGAAGGCACGGCACCTGCTGGAAAAAAAAACGAAATTTCGGGGAAAACGTAGATTCGGAGGACGTAAAATCGGGGTTTCACTATAGTTGCTTTTATGTTCATCTTGTTTGATCAGAAGTAAAAACGAAAATGAATACAGACATTGTACACCGTCACTGAAGAAAGTTGAAGACGAATCCTCTATTCATGTTGCTTTTTTTTTTCTACACTGCAAAAAATGAACTGGTGTTTTTACAGTATAATACTGGCAGCCGAGTTTCCAATTTAAAACTATAAAATCTGTACCTCAGAACCAGACTAACGTAAGTCCATTTTCGTCATTTTTCAGTAGAGGGGAAAAACGATGTATTCGACAATCGTTTTTCCCCTCTACTGAAAAATGACGAAAATGGACTTACGTTAGTCTGGTTCTGAGGTACGGAAATGCACACCAATAAACTGTAAAACCCGCAATTTGACAGTTTCTTACTGTAAAGTTAGCAATTTTACAGTTTAGTGTCGTAAAATTTAGACGTTATACTGTAAAAACAACAGTATAATACTGTCAGCAGAGGTTCCAGCTTAAAACTTTAAAACGCGCCGTAATAAACTAAAATTAGCCATTTTACAGTTCATTACTGTAAAATTAGGAATTTTACAGTTTAATACTGTAAAAGTAGATATTTTACAGTTTATTACTATAAAGTTAGCAATTCTTACAGTTTAATACTATGACACTAGCTGTACTATACTGTAAAAACAACATTCATGTTTTACAGTGTACTCACATTTTAGCACAACACACTTTTGCTCATTCTTCACTCAATCGAAGAAAATTCAGGTCAGAGAGCGCCCACAAGCCGAGCATCCACAACTCAGCTAATTGGGACTTGATTCGCCTTCCAGTGACCAGAGTATGACAATTTATGTCTTGTTTTTCATCCCTGGCAGCTGTTTACACGTTCTCCAGTCTTAGCACCATTGAGCCGTCCGCTCATCGCAATTTATTAACCCAGCGTGCGCGCACTCGACTCACATGGTCACGACCGTCCTTGCTGCTCCTTAGAGCTTGTCCTTAGAGGTCAGTCCGGCTCGACGCTCGCTCTCGCGGAAAGAGGTAAGTGTTAAACATACGTATATGATATCTGGAAGACTAGTACACAAGGGGAACCCGGATTTTACGTTGTCCGTTTCGTACGTTATCCCGCTTCCAACGTCATTTTCTGCTGCTCCCTACAAAAAAGCTGCACTGATAACGTTAAAAGAATCCGGCAGATTTCAAGTTTTTCTTTTTCGGAAAGTACGCTTTAATACGTTTTTCTGCAACTCGTTTTTACTTCCTTTTACGAAGGAAAGAAGTATTGCGATCGCGAAAAAAATTTCACTCCAATTTCGGCCCCCGAATGAATGTTGAGTAATTTTTTCCCCATGAACATATAAGCAGCCAAAACATCCTTTTCGACCACCACAGAGCTTACTGCGACGTGTTTTCTCGAGACGTCTGTATGTATGTACGTATATAGATACGTATGTATGTGCGTATGTAGGGGAAATTAGGGAGGCTTGACCCAACTTTCGGTTTTACACACTTAATTTTTTTTTTGTGTAATAGTTAGAGCTCAATAATATATATATATACTAGCTGACCCGGCCACACGTTGCTGTGCCTAAGGTATGGGTTAAACTATAATGTTTCATTAGAAACGAAAAACTTTATTACCGTTATAGAGATCAACTATTCAAAATTTACTATTCAAAAAACAAATTCTTAGGAGGGAAAATGTACTGTTTTATGGTGCGAAGATTAAAATTATTTCTATACACACAATTTTTACCGTCACATTGCTTTGTAACATAAATATACACCTCATAGTTTGCGATTCAAAATTCGACTGTTTCGTAAATATCGTACCTTTTCGGGTACCTAAACATGAGTGAAAAATATTTTTAAAACATACAAAATAGCATATGTTAAGTATCTAAACTGCTTTAATAAATTGAATTAAGTAAAGGAGAAGTAAGCAAATAATGCTTTTCCGAATATTGATTTAATAATACTAACACGCGCAATTTAAATTAAGAGAATCGGGACGAATATGCCAGAAACCGATTCGACATCCTTAATCGTTACCACTATTGCTTTTTGCTTCCGAAGCAACTGATAACCCAGCAGCAGATTTTATCTTATAGAAGCCAAGAATACAGAAAAGCTGGTAGCTAAATAGATAATTTGCAATAAAAAATATATTGAGGTCCTAAATTGAGATAAAAACTATCCTATCATTTAAGTTGGACCAAACTGAAACTGCGTGCAAAATTTGGTTAAAATCGGTTCAGTAGCCGAGGAGTCCATTGGCCACAAACACAGGTAATTTTTATATATTAAGATAAATACTATGTTATTTTGTGCATTATTGTGACTGAAAATAATAGCATAAATCGAAGTAGAAATGGTTCAAAAAATTACATTCCTTAAGTCTACATTTGGGTCAAGTGTCCCTAGGATAGGGGGAGTTGACCCATTGCCTAGGGAGACACGACCCACCTCATGATTGTTCGAATGTTAATAAATATTGAAATCTAAACTGCAGGTTTGATGGTGTTTTTAGTTTTAATGAGTGATATTTCAAGTTACAAAACACTTTAGATGAAGTGTTAACGTAGTTTCTCTTCACTTAATCCTATTAAACATCAGCGGAAAAACAGAAGTCGAATTCAAAACGTGTGACTCTGCTATTTTGTATGGTAATGTCCCTATGATTGAGGAAATTTTCAATTGCTCCAAATCTCTTTCAGAAACAGTAGTAACACCTGGGCAATTGAATCTGCTGCTTTTTGATCTGCTAGAAAACTTCAGTCAAAATATAGGGCTGTTGCTGGGCCAATAAAATACCCCCTCCTCTTTTTTCCCCTCAAAACTTGACAGTTATCCAGTCTTCAACTTGCACTTTCTGACTCTTCCACTTTTGTATTTTGCCTTGACTAAGGACATAATGGTGCCTCATATTGCGACTCTGAAGTGTCAGATTCTACAACTGGGGGCAAATCTAACCTGGCAGAAATGTTTTTACATTTTTACCGACAAGATAGTACTTAAAGCAAGGAAATATTAATTTCCAGAGGGGGAGGCTTGAGCCCTCCTTGCCCCAATTATGGGCAACTCTTATTTTGCATTTTGCAGTTAATTTCTGTAGTTTAATTTAACAAACAAAGGCCTTATGGAGATATTAAACTAGCCGCATCAGTATACGTGCTTGTCGGTAATCTGGTTCTGGAGAGAGATTTTTGATGTATTACCCCAATTATCTCGGACAACTCAGAGTCCAGTGTATTGGCGCACATCCAGAATTTTTTGTCGAGTTTCAGTTGCCACTATCATACCTTATAAAAGTATCAGTTAAGTGGGAGGAAAACAAAGCAAGTGTAATTTAAACCTTCTTCAAAATATCAAACAATATTGCACACCAAGCAATGTTTTTACAAAATTCTATTAAATTTATTTTCATAAAAATTTACTTTGAGCAAAAGTATAAATATGCAATTAATAAATTATCTACGTGCAACTAATACTAGACTAGTAAAATTCTTCAAAGAAATAAAATGTAACATTTTTCATACATAATACAAACGCAAAAGTTTTGCTCCATCGAAAGGACTGATAAAATTTGTTTCTTATCACACAGGGGTCAGTTGACCCTTTGATCCCCTCTGAATCCGCCATTGTCGGCGCACACCCCCTACTTGCGCAAGCACCGCCCAAACAAGCAGCCCGACGTTTCCAAACAACCCTTGCAGTCCCGTGACCAACTTTTATCGACTGCCCAGCGTCCGCTTATCGGACATTGTGTCAGCAGGCGATTCGAATGGCAACTTATTTGCCAAAATCCGATCCTTAATCTTCCCAATCTCTTACTCAGTCGCAATTTAAGAGATAAGGGAGGTGTTTTCGTCAATCCACTGCGAGGGCTGCTCGAAAACTCCGAAGCGCTCTCTCTAACCCTTCCTGCTTTGAACATTCCTATAAGAGAAGAGGTGAGTGATTTTGATCAGGGCCGTAATTAAGGGGTGGGTTCAACCCCCTCCCCCCCGAACATTTTCAAAACTATTACGAAAATGCTTTTCATAGATTCTCAATTCTCACTGAAAAAAAAAAAAATATTCTTTCCATTTTATTTTCATTCTCTTATTTACTTTGAAACCGCATTTGAAACATGAAATTATCATTTTTGAATAATTGTACAAGTTAAGTGTTTTTTCTGCAGTATTTATTTTTACTGCTTATTGCAAACGTAATTTCTTAACAATACACCTTTCCCTTCGAATTTTTTCATTAAAAAAAAAACACACCAGAACTCTTCAACTTTATAAGTACCGAACTCTATATTTAACGCATCTTATTAGTGTTATAAAATAGAAATTTCAAAAGTTCTTCAAATATGAGTTAACTCATCAATCCAGATTTTTTATTCTTCATTGAAAAGAAGAGGCATTTTTTTTTTTACATTTTTCATGTTAATAACCTTTTCACATCTATCGTAACAAAAATCAATAGAATATAGAACATGAAGTCAAATTTAATTGAATTTTTGATTTCACAAGAAATAGGTTTGGTAAAACCCTCCCCGAAACTAAGGTCTGGTTACGGCCTTGATTTTGATACAAATATATGCAGGGGGTGGTTTTAGAGGGGGGGGCGCAAAACAACCTGCAAAAAAGAGAGGCAAAAAATTAATCTTTTCCTGATTTAAAGTAGCTTTTAAAATTTATTTTTGATGAGTTTGTTTTTCTGTCGCGTAAAATTTTGTATTCTAAATACAAATCTATCTAAAATAAAGAAGCGTTTTGTGAGTGCACAAGTAAAAATCGTTTAATGGTTCACTGTAGCACTTGCAGAACGCCTTTAACATCTGCGATAACTTGCTTAAATCGGGTCCTGGCTCGCAAACCCATATTTTCAACTCATGTTTACATGGGTGCACATAATGCGGGGGAAAGAAAAGGAGGGGCTCAAGCCCCGTCGTAGAAATTAGTATATTTCCTTGATTTTAACACTATTTTTTCAGCAAAAATATAGAAAATATTTTTTCTTCAGCCATTAATGAATAAGTTATGCTTATTTTCTGTAAAATACATCGAGCACGTACCTTTTGCCCCCCCCCCCCCCAAATAAAAAAAATTTCAAATGGCGGTTTAGTCTATACAGTGAAATCTGTGTATAACGATACTCAAGAGACCGAGAAAAAATATCGTTATAGACAGATTATCATTATAGACAGTTTGAGCAAAAAGCTCAAACTGTTGGCTGGGACCAAACCAAAATATCGTAATAGGCAGGTTTATCATTATGTACAGTATCGTTATACACAGGTTTCACTGTATATCGCTTGATGAATAAAGGATATGAAAATACCATTTCCAAACTAAAGTAGCACCTTTCCAACATGTCACTATGTCGGCAACCTCGTCTAGTGGTCAGCGACGTCTGACCGTGATGCGGTGGCACCGGGTTCGATTCCACGCCTGGGGCATGGGCGTACTTTCTCTCTCTCCTGTCATTGTCCTTTCTCCGTGTGTGAAAGAGTGTATGAATGGATGCCTACCCTATGAGAGGGTCCTTATGGCATGTGTGTTGAGCTAAAATCGGTCTTCCATCTAAAATGGTGCTCTTAAAAACGGAAGCCGTATCTTTCCTGCCTTAAATCGAGAAGATTTCATCTACTCGCGCTCGGATAACCGAGTGGTATTAGAAACAACAACAACAACACATGTCACTATTCTTAATTATTAATATAGATACATTTCTTGGCTATCATATATTTTTTAAACGTCAATAATATATAATTTAGAATTTACTAAAATATTTTTTAGTCATTGCTTGTGGCACAAACGCTCTTTGTACTACCTCCATACGTTTTAAAATTTCGACACTCAAAAAATCAAGGCACTTTTCTAAATATATGGGGCAGCTGCAGTTCATGATATTTTCAAAAACATTTCTGAGAATTTCGGAATATTTTCTGTAACCTTTTAAAAGTTTCTGAGTGTTTCGGAATGTGGGTGATTCTACAAAAATGGGCAAATTTGTGTTCCATACTGATTACTCTTTTTGTTTTTAATGAAAAAAAAAACTGTTTTGGGAATATTTTTATGCGTCTTTTGTTCTATAATTCTGACTATCAACAATGTCAATAACTAATTATTATTCATTTAAAAATAAAATATTACATTGAAATGTCATCCACATGCGCTGCCCGTAGGTGTAATTTTTTATCTATGGAATCTAGATTTTTAAAAAATCAGTGCTTTTTTCTCAAGATTTTTTTTATTTTTCAATGTGTATGTGCGCAGGATGTAAATCACAAAAAAAGAAAAAAAAGAAAGAAAAAACGAGAAATAATGTGAAAATAATATCTCTAAAAATTAATTTAAACTTTTTCCCAGCCATAATCATTCATCCACATGTCTGCAAAGTATAGATATTTTTCTCTGAACTGTTTTATTTCAAAATCAGGCAACACATCTTAAAATGAAGCATAAAACTTTGTTATTCCTGGCTGAAGATTAATTTTGCTGTTCTGCAATAACTGCAATTACTTTTTGATAAAAAAACAAGCTAAACTCAACTTTCGGTGCAGGTGTTTTTCATCTTTGTCATTAACATGATTTGAATCCTATACTATAATACGAGAGATGGTTGCCAAGTCGAAAATCGCCCCAGAATTAATAAACCGGGGGACGTTAAAAATGTTCGTGGTCACAAAATCCTCCAAGTGAAACGAAACCTCTGGGGTGTGCTGGGCCAAGGGTTTACTCGGCCCTTGAGCCTGGTTAAAAATGAAGAGAGCGCTCTTCAGGGCTCCATCCCGGTTAAAAAGCGAGTTGTGGTATGTACGGTGGGGGGGGGGGGGGGCTGGAGTGTGAAGTGAAGTGAAGGTCAAAACCAACTGGAACCAAATGCGTACTGGAGAACAGAGACTCTACATCCATTCTCATCAACCCCTCCCGCGACTTCGGCGCCAAATGAAATGAAATTAGGTGTGATTTTACGGTGAGCATGGATTAAATAAGGTTGTGTTTTTTAAAATAAATTACGGCTGTTTTGAATGCGTAATTGCAACCAAAGGCTCAAAAATGCTTTTCAAGTTTATCTAAATAAGTACTTCGCACTTTAGAAAAAAAACACGAGTTTACAAACCTCTTTTTTTTTAACCGAGCGGGCTCGGTCCCCTGGTACACGTTAGGGATAATACGAGGAATGGTTGCCAAGTCGAAAATCGCCCCAGAATTAATTAACTCCGGTAAACTTGGGGGTCTGGGAATTTTGGCCACGAGGAATCACGAGGTTTGGTTTTTCTAAATAAATTTGTCAAAAATATTGAGCTTCAACACACTTCAATCTTTACACTGCTCACTTTGTACCATTTCTTTAATTGTATAGTTTTTTTTATTATCAATTACATTTTATTTCCTATGACTTTTCAAACTTAATCTTTGTATAGAATAGTTCCCTTTCCAAACTCTAACTTTGTTTAGAATAGTTTACAATGGTGCACTTTAACCGGTTATCTTTTCACAAATTTTCTTATGGCATGTATTGTTTTGATAAATCACAATTGAAAATTAAAAGTTTTCGAGTTAGCTTCGATACCTGTTTTCCTCGAGCGGAGCTCGGTCACCCGCTGGTATATTCAAATATGACTTTTTGAGAACGTATTATTTGTATTTTGTCATTCACGTGTATGCAATGTTGAAGGTTCTGTTCAGGCATTATGTCTAGGGGAGCATATTGGAGATAGTGACCACAACAGCATTAGGTTTGGGATTAAGTTTGATATACACAAAGACAAAAATTTCAGGTTTGTGCCTAATTTCAGAAATACTGATTTTGTCGCACTCAGGCAGAGTTTGAAAACGGTTTTTTCATCACGTTTGGACTATAGCGATGTAAATCTGCAGTGGACAGAGTTTAAGGAAAAGCTAGCAAAAACAGTTGGGGATTATGTTCCTTTTAGGAAAAAAGGGGTGAACACTAAAATTTGGCCCATGTGGTTCACTAGGGAAACTAAGGATGCTCTAAACCGTAAGCAAGCTGCTTTTCGTCGGTTAAAAGAAATTGGTCACAGCGCAGATAGGTTACAGTATTGTGAGGCTAGGCGTAGTTTTAAGTATTTGGTACGGTTTCAGAAAAGAGAATTGAAACAAAGGCTGCCAGATAATATTGACAGGAATCCAAAGGAGTTTTTTGCATACGCAAATTCTGGGAAAGTTCGAAATAGTCAAATTGGGCCACTGGTAGATGAGCATGGAAACTTAATTCAGAATGATGGGGATATTGCTAATGTTCTAAACGACTTTTTTACCAGTGTTTTTAACGATAAATGTATCTCAACAGTTGACACAAGCAAGACACAAGCTACTACACAGCTTGAGGATTTTGTATTTTCCAAGGAAGACGTATTACTTTATTTGAAAAAAATTAAAACCACAAAAGCGCCGGGACCAGATAATATTTATCCAAAAATTCTAGTAGAATGTGCAGAGGAATTAGTGGACGTTATAGTTAATATATTCAATGCGTCGTATAACTCAGGGATAGTGCCAGAGGACTGGAAACTAGCTAACACTACACCACTCTTCAAGAAAGGGTCTAGAGGCAATGCGGGAAATTATAGGCCTGTGAGTCTAACTTCAGTGGTTTGTAAAATTTTTGAAACATTGATCAAAATTAAGATTATGAATTTCTTAGAAAATAATGGGCTGTTGACTAGTTTGCAGTATGGTTTCAGAAAAGGTAAATCGTGTGCTACTAATTTATTACATTTCTACGACAAGGTTACCATGGCTTTAGATAACAAAAAGTGTGTAGATGTTGTTTACATAGATTTTCAAAAAGCTTTCGACAAGGTGCCTCATGTAGCACTACTCAGTAAATTAGCTGATATAGGAATAGGGGGTAAAATTCTAGTTTGGGTTAGAAATTGGCTGACAGGAAGGAAACAAAGAGTAGTTGTTAGGGGTAACCATTCTAAAAGGAGTGAGGTTTTAAGTGGGGTCCCCCAAGGATCAGTTTTAGGTCCCCTTTTGTTTATTATCTTTATGAATGATATTCATGAAAATGTTTCTGGAAACATGAATTGTTTTGCTGATGATGTAAAAATTATGGGGGTTGTAGAAAACGACGAACAAGTAAATAAGCTGCAACAGGATTTGGATCATATTACTAAATGGGCAGACAAGTGGGGTATGGCAGTTAATGTTGGGAAATGTCAAGTGCTGCATTTAGGTCATGCAAATAAGCATACAAGCTATTATTTACAGGGTTCAGTCATTAGTAAGGCAGCTAATGTTATGGATCTAGGTGTCTTAATAAATCAGGACTTCAAGTTCAGCCAACAGTGCAGCATAGCTAGTAACAAAGCCAATAGGATGCTTTGGTTTATTAATAGATCTATTTCAAACAAATCTAAAAAGGTTCTTTTGCCTCTCTATAGAAGTTTGGTAAGACCTCATTTGGAGTATGCTGTTCAGTTTTGGTCTCCTTATCTGAAGAAAGATATTAATGTATTAGAAAGGGTACAAAGGAGGGCTACAAGGTTAATAAACGGATTTTTCTAATCTAGACTACGATTCCAGACTTAGAATGCTTAATATGTATAGTCTTGAGCAAAGGAGAACCAGAGGGGACATGATTCAGTTATTTAAATTTATTAAAATGAATGATGTTGAAGGGTTGGATTTTTGCACGGAAAGCAGGACAAGGGGTCATTGTTTTAAGCTGTTTAAACCTCAGGCTAAAATGTAAATTCGAAAAAATTACTACTTTAGCAGGGTAGTGGGAACTTGGAACAGTTTACCGGAAGAGGCGGTAAGGAGCAATGGAGTAGATAGTTTTAAGAGGGCAATGGCCCTCTTAAAACTATCTTCATTGGGGTCTTTAATTTGACTAGGACCAGCCCAGTTGGGCCCAGAGCCTGCGGCTGGTCGTCGCATTTGTATTTGTATTGTATTTGTATTTTCTTGCGTCATTCACATGTCCCAATATGAGAGACGTGAATGACTCAAAGGCCATATGAATGGTGAAAAATAAGTGAAAAGTAAAATGTTGTAGGGATAGTTATCTGTATCTATGTTTCTTTTATATACTGGTTTATTCGCCTACTCTTTCTATAATTATTTCTTTCCTTGCAATGCATTATTAAATTCCCCTTTTTATCAATTTAAAGCATAAGTTCCAACCTAATATAATATAACTATGGCAGTACAATGTTTAAAAATCATGTCTAACAGTTTACAGGTTAAAAAAATTCATTAATCATGCCCATTGTGTTATTCACATACCCATTGTGTCATTCACATGTCCATTTTACCATTCACATGCCTTCAAATAAATAAAAATTCTATAAAATAAAAAAAAATAAGCTCTGCTGATATTCTATTTTAATAATGAGTCATTCCACGTCAAGTGGACTAGTGGTCCCCACCCGACTATCTCCGATTTGGATCAAATTTTACAGAGGTGTAGACATACCTATGAAACTAACCTGGGCAAATTTTTAGCTTCCAAGTTCCAAATCTGGAGAGGATCCCTCAAAAAATGTGGTCCAAAATGGCGGATGAGCTTCGTGAAACGAGTTGCAATGTTTAGATCAAGGTTGCAGAAAATTTTATCACAGTGGAAGAATAATATTTTTGGAGCTTAAAGTACTTTTGGTTTTCAACACTCTCCAGTATATTTTGTGAGATTGCGCTTATTAGATTTTGAGTAGCACGTGCCTAAACTTGCGAAAAAACGCGGTGGATAATTTTTTCCTGGATTTCAGGTTGTCATAAATTTTTATTCAAAGAACTTCAAAGGTTTATGCTTCGTAGTTTTATTGTCCAAATACTTGTTTTTAATGTTTTACAGCTGCAGAGTTTAAATATTGTATTTGTAAAGGATATTGGCACCCTAAGTGTCGATGAAAACGCTTCTTTTGAAAAATCGCTTGTTTTCAACTCACTATATCTCAGGTTTGTCACCTTCGACCATTTTTTCGATGAAACCATTAGAAAGAACAGATTTTTTTCTATCGAAAATATATTTTTTTTTTTTTTTGATGGTGTTCTTTCGAATAAGGATGAAAAAATTAACTTGAAATACTGTCTGTTATGAAGAATTGACATAATTAGGCTAAGACTGCAGAAAATTTTATCATACTGGGGGCCTTATATTTTTGGAGTTTTAAGTACTTTTTTTGTGAGAGTGAGCTTATTAAGTTTTGTGTAGCAAGCATGTTAACTTACGAAAAAACACGGTGGGCAATAGTTTTCCTGGATTCATAAATTTTTAACCAAACAAATTCAAAGGTTCATATTTCGTAGTTCTATTGTCCAAATACTTGGTTTTAATGTTTTACAGCTGCAGAGCTTAAATATTGATTTTGTAAAAGATATTGTCGTCCAAAGTGTCTATCAAAATCATTTTAGTGAAAAATCACCTGTTTTCAACTCACTGTATCTCAGGTTTGTCACATTCCACCGTTTTTTCGTTGGTACCATTAGAAAGAACAGATTTTTTCCTATTGAAATAAGTTTTTATTTCGATGGTGTTCTTTCAAATAAGGATGCAAAAAAAGCTTGAAATACTGACAGTTATGAAGAATTGGCATAATTAGGCTAAGACTGCAGAAAAATTCATTACACTGGAAGCCCAATATTTTTGGGAATCTAAAGTACATTTGGTTGTTTATATTAATATTCTAATAGGAAATAATCTGTTATTTATAGTGGTACTAACGAAAATATGATGGAAGGTGACAAATCTGAGTTACAGTTCATTGAAATCAAGCTATTTTTCAAACAGGAATTGCCAATACTTTTCATGTATGCTACACAAAAGCTAATGAGCTTGAACTCACATAATTATTAGACTCTATTAACAACTAAATGTACTTTAAGTTGTTGAAAATTCGGGCTTCTATTATAATAACATTTTCTGCAGTCTTAACCTAATTATGCCAATTTTTCATAACTGACAATACTTCGAGCTATTTTTTTCTTCCACTCATTTCGATAACACTTCTTCCACTCATTCGATAAAAAACTCATTTCGATAGGAAAAAATTTGCTCTTTCTAATGGTGCCAACGAAAAAACGATGGAAGGTGACAAACTTGAGATGCAGTGAGTTGAAAACAGGCGATTTTTCATTAAAATGATTTTGATAGACACTTACGACAATATCTTTTACAAAATCAATATTTAAGCTATGCAGCTGCAAAACATTAAAACCAAGTATTTGGACAATAGAACTACGAAATATGAACCTTTGAATTTGTTTGGTTAAAAATTTATGAATCCAGGAAAAAGATTGCCCACCGCGTTTTTTCGCAAGTTAACATGCGTGCTACACATGGGCGTCGCTGACTGCTGAACATTGGGGGGGACTTTGGAAAAATAGAAATACTAGGAAAAATTCATGTTTTTTAAAAATATGCTTAGCCTTTGTAAAGACCAATGAACATTGCAATTTTCAAATAAGGACCACAAGGAGTTAATATTCTGACCCGTAGCGGGGACAAAAAATTGGGGAGGGGGGGTATGAAATTGCCGACCCCTCATTAATTTCAAACAGAGGGAAAAGAATGGGTCCAACATCTTTTCTAAGAGGGAAGTCATAACTAGATCAGAGAGTTGAGAATGTGTTCCTAATCGTAAGTATATTATTTACCCAGAAGTAAGGAGGTACGGTGGTTTCTCCCCCGGATATTTTTTGGAATTTGTGGTCTTAAAAATGCATTTTAAACGATCTTTGGTAATGTTATGGGAGAATAGGTTCGAGTGCGCTCATCCGTCCATTTTTCGATATCGAAACGTTAAAAAATCCGTTATTAACTCTGATTGTGCTATGGAAAGAGGGGATCTGGAAGTTTTTCGAAATTGTATTGCTAAAAACGCAATTTTAGACTATCTTTGCAGATAATACGTAGATTAGAGATTCGAGTTCCCTCTTTTCAGAAAATTACAGGTAGTTATCAAAATAATGGAAACACTTGAGATTCATAAGAAAAATCTACCGTTCATCGCAAAATAAGCGATCAGTTGTTCTTTAACTTTAGTCATACAAAATATAGACTTCACCGGACATTTCCACATTGAAATTAAATCACTCAGGCATTTGGGGGACGTCAAAAGGGGGGTGGAAGGAAAAATCGCTTTTTGACCATAACTCTTCGAAAATAGCTCGGAAAAAGCTATGAATTTCAGTAATTAATTGGCATACTATGTATAACTACTGTACAAATTTTTATGAACGTACTACTGATACTTCCGAAGATATGAAACATTTTTTAAAAAACGGCAATTTTTTTGAAGGGTTTTGGCTCATAATACGCAGAGTTTTTGATCAAAACTTCAGGAAAGATGACAAAATACAAGAGAAAGAACATACTAAAACAGTAAATAAAAATATTAAAAATCCAAAGAGATATGAACGTTGAAAGGAAATAATTTTTCACGGCGCATGCGCGTACGACAGCAATTTATAACTACAAAAATATTGTACCCTGATTTATACTGCATCTTATAAAAAAAGTTCCAGTTGAATATCATGAAAATTGAAAAAGATATCAGCGATCTAGTGAGCTGTATTTCATTCATTCGCAGACAATACATAAGTAGTGAGGGAGTGTCCACAAAGAGCTATTTTTAAATTAAAGGTGATTGCGTCATCGTTCAAAACCAACGTTTCAGGGAGTGTTCGCATACTTTTGGCCACCTACGTGTAAGGTCTTTTTGGCCGAATAGGCGAAATGTGACTTCTATGCTGAAAATAAATTTTCAAACTGTGTACAATTTAACATTGAAAAAAAAAATGCTCGATTGTCACCACACTATTTGTGAACAACCCCCCGCCATTTATGTATTGTCTGCGAATGAATGAATTACAGCTCACTAGATCGCTGATATCTTTTTCAATTTGTACGATATTCAACTGGAACTTTTTTTATAAGATGCAGTATAGACCAGACTACAATATTTTTGTAGTTATAAATTTCTGTCGTTCGCGCATGCGCCGTGAAAAATTATTTCCTTTCAACGTTCATATCTCTTTGGATTTTTAATATTTTTATTTACCGTTTTAGTATGTTCTTTCTCTTGTATTTTGTCATCTTTCCTGAAGTTTTGATAAGTTTTGATCAAAAACTCTGCGTATTATGAGCCAAAACCCTTCAAAAAAAATTGCCGTTTTTTAAAAAAATGTTTCATATCTTCGGAAGTATCAGTAGTACGTTCATAAAAATTTGTACAGTAGTTATACATAGT
Source organism: Uloborus plumipes (assembly GCA_038373865.1). Classification (NCBI taxonomy): domain Eukaryota; kingdom Metazoa; phylum Arthropoda; class Arachnida; order Araneae; family Uloboridae; genus Uloborus; species Uloborus plumipes. The sequence continues at coordinate 26,082 of JAXGGA010007834.1, read as the reverse complement.
ATTCCAATTAATTACTGAAATTCATAGCTTTTTTCGAGCTATTTTCGAAGAGTTATGGTCAAAAAGCGGTTTTTTCTTCCACCCCCTTTTTGTCGTCCCCCAAATGCCTGAGGGATTTAATTTCAATGTGGAAATGTCCGGTGAAGTTTATATTTTGTGTGACTAAAGTTAAAGAACAATTGATCGCTTATTTTGCGATGAACGGTAGATTTTTCTTATGAATCTCAAGTGTTTCCATTATTTTGATAACTACCTGTATCTCTGAAAAATGCGTTCTGAACAATTTTTGGCCATGGTAGTAGTTGAAGAGGTTCAGAGGCGCTTCTCTGGATATTTTTGGATATTGAAATTTAAAAACACAAGTATAGATTATATCTAATTGTTTTAGGGAAAAGGAGGTCCGGAATTCTCCCCTGGAACTATTTTTGAAAATGTAACTTTAAAAACGCAGTTTTATAGACTATCTGCGTAGATGTTAGGAGAGTGGAGATTTAGGGCCCACCCTTGAACTTATTCAAAATTGAAGGGTCATCTTTGATAATTTTAAGAGGACAGACAAATATTCGAAAAGCGTTATTTCAGTTGACTTTCAATGATGTTAGGGCAGAAATTTTTAAGAACTCTCCGTCGGAAACAAAAGTTTAAGCCCTTTAGAACGAAATATAGGACGATCTTAAACGTTGTTGACAAAAGACAGAGAGGGGAAGGGAGGCGCCTCCTTTTTTAATGAGAAATATGTTTATTCAAGCTGAAGCAGCAAAATAAATAAATAAAAAAAAGAGTTATACTCCCACATCTCACATTTTATGCTCACGTTACAGTATTCAAAATTCATGCATTGATCAATAACAATGCAAAAGCTTAATTTAGTGCTTGAAGAAAAATTAATGTTTTTCATTCTGCTTTATCACGTCATAATTTTTACTTTTGATAAAAACAAATAATTAAAAACGATTAAATATAAGTTTTCAGGGAAAAGACTCTAAAAAGTTCTGACTTCTTAATATGCAGTGTAATATGCCAGGAAAAAAATTCCCTTTATAATTATTCATCTAGCATTTTGATCTTCAACAATATGTGAGAGATCTTTCTAATATTTTTTTTTATTTAATTAATTTTTATTATTGTTTCTTACCCTCTCCCTCATGAAAGCATTTGTTTTGCTTCAATTGTGCCTATGCTAAGAACGATGCTTTCACCTAATTTTGAAAGTTCCATTTTGAAATTTATATTTCTCAGTTAAAAATTAGGTTTGAAAATTTCAATTAAAAATAATTTATATGAATAGTAACTTGCTTTTTTTAATGATAATTCAGTTCTTTTTACAAATTTTCATGGAAATGCAGCGATAAAATATTTTGTCGGTCCCAACTTTTTAAAAAGAATTTAGTTATCTAAATAATACTCAACTAAACAAGCCTTATTATTTCATCACTTAAAAGATAAAACAGAATATTTTTCACGTAAACTGTTTCTTAGTTATTTGGAAATATAATTCTAACTTAGAATAAAAATATTTCGTTTATCAACATTGCTAATATTGAACGTTTTCTTTGCAACTCAAATTTCATAAAAATGTATATCAATTAGTAACTGCAAAAATAAGAAAAATTAGTAAGCAAACACGAAAATACAGGTAATTTTCTCTTGTTGTGTATTATTTAACTTGCTCAAAAATTTAAATTACTTCGATCAAAAAATAAGGATCTTAATACTGATTAGTATATGCTCATCGAAAATATTCCAATCAAATATCTTGTAATGTTCATTGTAAATAAATACGAATAAACATTTCAGCTAAAAATCAGTTTAGTATAAAACTCTATATAAAGTCTACATATGTTAGGGGAGTATCATTAAAGGGCACACAAGGACGGATACAAGGGAGGGGCGATGGAGGCGATCGCCCCCTTTTTTGAGGACCTCTCCACCGGTAGTTTTTCTCTCGCGATGCTGAAACTCAAAAAAACTTTTTAGACAAGATTTAAATGTTGGGGGAAGAAGGTTTGGGCCTCTCCCCAGAAATATTTCGGAATTTAAGTCCGAAATTTTTGTGATTAATATTTGTGAACCAGTATACATAATAAAAGTAAGTTATAAAGACCAATTGCCCTTCCCTTGAAAATTCCTAGATTCGCCCTTGTGGGCACATTAGTATTTCCTTGTATGCATAAGCAATTTGTGATACTGATGTCTTAAAAATCGCTCCATGCTCACTCTTACCCAGGGCCGCCGCTACCAGCGATGGGGGCCGGTACCAATTTTAATGCCGGGCCCCCATGCAACCCCGCCCCCCTCCCCCCCCCCCAATTTCATATTTTAATGCTGTCCTTTCAGCACATTTGCAATTGTAAAAAAAAAAGCGAAAAAAAATTTTTTTTCTGAAATACTTTTTTTTTTTAGTTACGAAAGTGTGCACCTGATTTTATTTTCACGTTATTTGTGCCGCCAGATGATTTTAAAAAGCGATGCAATTTCCTTTGCGCAAGCGTGTTTTTCATTCATTAGTGTTTGTACTAGCAATTATTTCATATTGAGAATTGGCAATGGAAAGCGAGATTTTTTTTTTCAATGAAATTATTGACACTAAAAGGGGAAAAACATGTTCATAACCTTACGGGCCCCCCAAAGCTCCGGGCCCCGGTACTAAATGTCCAGTATCCCCCCCCCCCAAACGGCGGCCCTGCTCTTACCGTTAAAGGTATATGAAGTTAACAAGAAATTTTGTAATATCTTTTTTATGTTATAACAAAAACAATAAAATGAGTAAAACTTACATGATATCTTTCCTCCAAATATGATACTCTTTAGTGCCGTACTACCGATGCCGTGCCCATGCACAAAGCTTTTCACGAAGGAAGATCCTTCTCTAGCAGTTCTTCAAAAAAAAAATTCTTGCTCACACCATATCGCTAAACACGTGGACACATTAGTGCCCCTCTTGTACCCCCTTCCTCTCTGGGGGGTCTGCGGATGGTCAGAGGGATTTTTTAGTGCCCATTGTAATGCAGCTGGACAGTGTCTTCTTTCCTCGTTAAGAAGAGTGCAATAAAAGAGGGTGGTCTTATCTGCGACAGAATCATGAGAAGTATTTGAAATGGGGAAAAGTGCACAAAAGGAAATTTATTTCTTAGATAGCTAGCTGTCACGTTTCCTACTTTTTAAGCCACGTTCTTAAAGGAGCTAATTCTAATATAATTTGTTTTTGCAAAAGAAGATATCCACACTTTTCTAGTGCGGCGTTGTAATATATTGAATGAAAATCTTGAGGGGGACTTTTTTTCTGTTTGGTTCAAGAATACAAACCCCAAGGTCTATTTATTATTTCCAATGCCCCGTAGAGTAGGTGGGTGGTCAGAAAAAGGGAAAGTGTCAATTGTTGAATGGAGGGATTGGATCTTCTTTTTTCCACATTTTAACGGGTTTTGTTACTAGAAGAAAAAATAATTGCTCGGGTAAGGATGGCATAAAACGCAAAAAGCCACAGTAGGAAACTGATTAATTGACAGATGGTTCATCAAGTGCAATATAGAGACGGAAGTTTTTATAATTTTAGTTCGGGCTGTAATTCTAATTTAATTTTGATACACAAATGATATCTAGCTCTCACCTTTTTTTTCCTCAAGTGTAAGAATTCCAAAATATTGAGAGGAACTTTTCCTCAGTTCAAAATATTGAGGGGGGAGACATGTCCCCCTCGTCCCCCCCGCCAACGACGCCCGTGGTGCTACACAAAATTTAATAAGCTTAATCTCACAAAAGATACTGGAGAGTATTGACAACTAAAAGTACTTTAAACTACAAAAATATTAAGCCCCCAGTGTGATAAAATTTTCTGCAGTCTTAGCCTAATTATGCTAATTCTGCATAACAGACAGTATTTCAAGCTAATTTTTTTATCCTTTTTCGAAAGAACACCATCGAAAAAAAAAAAAAAAAAACTCATTTCAATAGGAAAAAATTTGTTCTTTCTAATGGTGTCAACGAAAAAATGGTCGAAGGTGAAAAACCTGAGATATAGTGAGTTGAAAACAGGCGATTTTTCAAAAGAAGGGTTTTCATCGACACTTAGGGTGCCAATATCTTTTGCAAATATAATATTTAAGCTCTGCAGCTGTAAAACATTAAAAACAAGTATTTGGACAATAAAACTACGCAGTATAAACCTTTGAAGTTTTTTGGTTAAAAATTTATGACAACCTGAAATCTAGGAAAAAAATTGCCCACCGCGTTTTTTCGCAAGTTTAGGCGCGTGCTACACAAAATCTAATGAGCGCAATCTCACAAAATATACTGGAGAGTGTTGACAACCAAAAGTACTTTAAGCTCCAAAAATATTAGGCTTCCACTGCGATAAAATTTTCTGCAACCTTGACCTAAGCATTGCAACTCGTTAGTTCATCCGCCATTTTGGACCACATTTTTTGCGGGATCCTAGCTCCTCCAGATTTGGATCTTGGAAGCTAAAAATTTGCACAGGTTAGTTTCATAGGCATGTCTACACCTCCGTGAAATGTAATCCAAATCGGAGATGCTCGAGTGGGGACGATTTAAAAAATTGGTCCAGTTGACGTGGAATATGTCTCATCATCCAGTGGATTTTTCGCAAAATATCGCCACTAGCGCTAAACTGAACCCAAATTCAAAAAATCATTTTTTTTTTTTGCCAAATCTGTTACCAACTTGGCGTCAAACACTTGGCGATACAGGGGGTCTCGTCAATTCATATCACGTCAATTAACACTGATTTATCCCAAAAAAAGGGGTAAAACAGCCCTTGGGAACATTCGAATGAGACCAAAAAGGGAGGTGCACAACTAGATCCCCCTAAGAGCCTAAATACCAAACTAGAAGCTTCTACGGCATATAGTTTTTGAGTTATGCGACATATATGCGCGCATACAGACGGCTCGAGAAAACTCGTCGTAATTAACTCGGGAGTGGTTGAAAAGGATTTTTCGGCTAGTTATATGTTGGTAGGTACTAGAGTCCTATATGAATACGTAGTATTCAGAGTAACGACAACAGCCGAGTTCGAATAGGACAACCGGTTGCAAGCAGAAACGGGGTTGCCGTGAAGCTGCAAGTTTGGCTTCGTACTCGCCCAAGGGTTTCATTTTTAAGAAATAGTCACAAACGGTCTGGTGTAACGGTGAGCGTGAACAAGAGCAGCTGGAGAGGTCTTAAGCTCTACACGAATGCGATAATGCGTGATGTTTGTAATTCGTTCGAATTTGATTTTAACTTTAATAAAAGCAAAAGGTTAGCAGTATTAAAAAAGTAACCTCTGAAAAACGATTAGTGTTCCAATGTAATGATACTCTTAAGGTTTTAAAACAACGAACACTGTATTTGTATTTAATTGATTCAAAGGAAAGGAAGAAATAAAAATAGTAGGTGAATGAATACTAACTAGTAAATAAATTCAGTTTTTGTTTTATTATTAAGTTTACCATTAGGAAGATTTTTAAGCACAACAATATTTCGTTCTTGATATCAAAAGCTAAAAAAAAAAAAAAACTGTTATTTATTTACTTTTTTTTAAATCTAGATTTCAATCTATCCTAAATGTTTCACAGTTAAACAAAAAATAAAATTAAAATATGAGTAGGAAGAAATTTGAAAGAGTAATTAATGCAATAGTATCCACTCAATAATGTGATCACTTCCAGAGAAAGTGATTTTCATAAATTAACGACTGACTATTCAGAAAAAATTTCTAAATTAAGTTTTAAAAAAAAATTTAAACACATTTTGAGTTTAAAAATAGAACGAACTAACTCTTATCGAATTTTCATGTGTGTAATAGTGTCATAATATTCTCCTGTTACAATTTTGTAAATTTAATTCATGTGAATCAACTACAAGGCTCCAATATCAGTTTGTTTTTGTGTAAATATCTAGTAAGTTTTTGACTAATGTAGAAGTTGCAGTGATACTTTGATCAGTTTTCCTGGACTCAAAAACTCTCAAAATATAAGATATAATACAGATTTTTTGTTAAAAAAATCTAACAGACGAAAGTGTTGTCTGGTAATTAAAAAAAAAAAAAAAACATTTCTATTTTAGAAACCTGATAACATTAAGCAATCTGATAATTTTGACATTCATACAAATGAGTAAACTCTGGACCAAGTGAGTATGAAAAATATAAACCGTGATCACATTAAGAGGAAACTACTGTATCAGAAGCATATAGAAGGTTCAAACAAGGTAACCTTTCTCCCCCTCCCCTTCCAAAAAAAAAAAGTGGGGAGGCCAAGAGCATCATGGCATTTCAGTCGCTTAGCGGGCACTTATGGTTCAAAGATCAATTTGTATAAAGTTGAGAACTGAAATTATTTTAAGAAGTGGTAATTTTCATTTTCAATCAGACGTATGTAAAAATATTCAGCAATTAATTAAGTGTTGGGGGGGGGGGGGAGGATGTAATTTAAGGTATTATACATTTTGAACACATAGGAATGACAAAGAACTGTATCTATTATTTTATATTTATTTCTCTGCATTATACATCATACAAAAATTTTCAACAATGTTTACATATCAAAACAATACTGGATAAAAGTTTAGTAGACATTTTTTTAATGAAACAAAGTCAAAACCATCCAGAGCGTCAATACAGGACTTTTAGATAAATTCAATTTTTGCTGGAAAAAATGTTGAAACTTATATTAACAGATATTTCTAAAACAATTTAGTATGAAGAAAATTTATTTTTGCAATACGTAGAGTATTCAGTTCAATGGCACAAATGTTACAACATTAAAGATCTTTATTAAAGTAAGATTGATCAACAGTTTATTGCACAAAATTTACAAATAACTTCAGATACTTGTTTCGAATTTCAAGAAACCCTCTTTTCAATGCAACGGAAGTATGAGCTTTAGGATGACAAGTCGTCATTTTTTGCTTTAAGTATGCTTAAACTTTATTTAATTTTCAGAATTTCCTACATTTTCATGCAATCAAAGCAACACTGAAACCAATTTCTTCATGAGCTATCAAAATAAAATACAGAGTACCAAGACAGGATAGTGCGGCTATAATTTTTTGAGGCAAACTTATACTTTTGATTCAGATAAAAGCATGGGGCAAGGGCCCAGTACCGAATCTGTAGCTTAAGTTACATGAATCAAGTTACACTATGCAATCTGTGTTGTCACGATTAATCCTTGATGTACATCCAGCAAACCATGGCAATAGATGTTCTGTTGTTCACCGAGACGAGATTTCCATGCCAATAGCCTATGCATAAATAATTTAACAATAAAATTCATTTTCATAATGATTTTACATATATAAACTAAACAATATTTGATGGAAAATCATACTAAATGGTTTCTTTCCTCTAAATTCCATTAAAACTAACCGGCAAGCATTAAAGGCACATAAAAATATTTAATGTGCCCTTTTTTTTAAAAGAAAAACAGGGCACAGGAAATATTTTAGGGTCAGGGTTGGATTAAGACATCACAGGGCCCCAAGGCCAAATTCTTTTTTAGTCCCCTATACTCAAGCTTTACAGTTCTTATGTGTGGAATAAAAAAATTTTAGCCAATGAATAGAACAATTTTAGATATTTGGAGGCCCCTAAACTGTTGTGGCCTAATTGGCTTATTGAGTAATCCATAGGCGGCTTGCACAGGGGGGCCACTGCCCCCTCACTTCCAAAAGTAAAGAGACCTTGCCCCCTCACTTTTTAGAGTTATTAAGTAATAATCAGTTGAAAAATGAATTTTTTGCTCAGTCGATTGATTTATTCCACAAAAATTAAAGCTGATTATTCCAAAAATAGTCTTTTTTTTTCATGTTATTTCGTACAAATGGAGTCGACGGTGGTCATCCATCTTGACTTTTGTGTTTGTATTTGTCATATTTTAGAGATCATTTATTCAGTAATATTAAAAATCAATAAAGTAATCGAATATTTGCAATAGAAAAAAACAGTATCATAGATGCTGGCCCCCTTCCTTATTTTTTACCCCTCCCCCCAGCCAGTTATTGGAGGGAAAATCAAAATTTTTCCTCGTTCGGGACACAAAAGTTAATAGGGCCTTTTACTCAACGAAAAATTTTCGCACATATATATCTCTGTACTTCATAGAATATATAGATGTTTTCCATAACAATACGTAGTATACAGGTCCCCACAACATATAGGATATTGGTTTGACCAAATGGGTTTGAGGGGCTGGCATATAGGCCCTTCAAAATAGTTCTAGCTCTTATCAAAAAATTTCTCATCTTGGCCTGGCCCTGCGAAAGAGGAGGGCAGCCTAGGCATGGCCCCTGGGCTCGCTAAGTTAGAGGAGCCTGTCAATTTTAGTTTTCCACCATCAGTGTCCATTTTAGGAACTTTAGGACAGTAGAGCATAACTTAAATTTCTAAATCGGACCCTGAACATCTGGATGGGCCCCATTGAAAAGTGTATCGAAGTACTGTAGAGTTGAAACTACAAACTTTGATTTTCAACTTCATGATTTCCACATTAAAATCATACTTTGTTATAATTTACTATTTCTTCTTTGATTTTGCTCCCCCCCCCCCTTCCAAGGTGGGGACCCTACGGCTCTAGGCCGAGCCTCATGGACTTCTTGGTAAATCAAGCCCCTCTCATCAATGGTAAATGCAACCCTGGGTAAATGCAAGAAAGAGATTCGGGGCAGAAAGTGTCTGGCTCCCGTCGCCAGAGAATTTCTTTCATATCCCTGCTCTGGGCTATACTCTGGACTACTTTTCTAGATCGCTCTCCTGGGGTGTTGACCCATGGAGTTTACCCCCTGCTGCCCTCCTTCTCTGCGACTTGGTGACGTCGGACAAAAGGAAGGAACATAAAGGAGTGCAACGATAAATTGCTATGTGCTATAGGGGTCTGGAAATATAGTACAAAACACTTTGCACCCAGAAAACAAAGAATGTATTTTCATAAACTCATCACCTCTCCATTGATAATAACAATAACTGATTTAAACATCTGTATCTGTTATTACTGTGATCAATACGTTAAGAGATAGAAGTTTTCAAAAATTCGTATACTTTTTGCTAATTTGTTCACAGTAAGCCCAAAAGGGGACCACACACTTGTTTAATGGCGTAAAAGAGAGGATCTTCTTTCTTTTTCCATGATAAAAGAATCTCAACGACAAGTGCCATAAATTTTGTTATCCCGTTAAAGATTATAGACCAGCAGGAGAGACGGAATAATTTAAGTTTTAAGTTGAAAAGATAGAAAAAAACTCCTTTGGCGAAATAGTGAGAAAAACTATTCAAGTTTATTCAGATGATTTTTTTTATTTTTATTATTCTAATTTTTCTTTATATCATCAAAAACCTCAGACCTGTCACAACTTCGAGAGGAGGGGGGGGATCTCCGACCATCAAAACTTGAAATCTTTTTTTTTTTTTTTTTTTAGTTGAATACTTTTTTAAAACTTTTGAGGTTTGAAAATTTCGCCCCCCCCCCCCCTTGCTGGCTACACTGCTAAAATGTAAAAAATAATTAAATTGAAGGACGAGTAACAATATTTTAATTAAAAACGTCAGTAAAACTTCCAAGAACTTTGATTTTAACACACATCTCTAAGCTTAAAATAATATTTTATATGGCATATTATATTGTGGTATGTTATGTATGACATTTATTTCTAAAATCGAATGCGAAATTGGCCTTTCTGATTCATATACAGTCGACGCTCGTTATAACGATCACACGTTATAAAGACCATCCCAATATAACGACAAGTGAGAAAACCCCCAACTGTATCCCAATATACTCTATATTCTACCTCTTACAGCGACCACTCATTATAAAGACCGTTTTCTGTAGGACGGAGACGGTCGTTATATCGAGCGTCGACTGTATAAACAGAAGATTGTAGAAGTAAGGTGATAGCATTTTTATTGCTAATTGATTTTGAATAAATTTTTATTTTCATAGCTCACAATAATAATGTTGTGTAATGAATACTAGAGCTCTAAAAATATACAGAACATGAATAAATAATTATACAGAAAAAGTAAACAAACAAATGCATAAACATATTGGAAAAAATAGTTAAATGAACCAATTGCATTTTACTCGCAACATGGCGGGCTAGACTTTGGAAACCACTGCTCTATGGGATATAATGCATTTTACCTAAGCTCATAGTTATTTTAAATAAAAAATAGATTCTCTCATAAAAACTCAAGTTTTCAATGATTTTACAAATATAAAGTAATAAACATTTCACAAACTATGAAGTGTCTTCAAAACAAAGTAGCAAGCATTAAAAATTCATATAAATATTTTTCGCTGTTAACCAATTTTGCTAAATCCTTAACATGACATCATTTTTCTTAAAATTCATTGTATGAAGAGACTTTTGGAGTTTTATAGTTTCTGGGAACATTAAAATTGATGAGTAAATACATTTCTGCCTATGAAATAAACAAGAAAAATACTAATTCTCACACTGAAACATATAAATTGTCACATGTTTTGATGCAAATTCTTATTTTTGAAATAGAAAAATGAAATCTGAATTTTAAGCAAAGCGATGTGTTTCTTATCAAACGCAAATGCTACAGTAAATTCATGTGGTCATTGCTAGTTTCATCATTGAAATTTTTGATAAAGCACAAAGAAGCAAACATTGATAATTCTGCAATTTCAAAAGAATGTGCTTTCATCCACACATATTTTCAAAAGAAAATAAAAAACAATCCGACACCAAGTACTTGTATGTTGCATAGAAAAAATTCAACTTGGACAATTCGTCGCTCAGGGACATTACAATTGGTTAAATATTCATTTTGATCAATGAAGTAAACAGGAAAAATAATAATCGTAACGAAATTCTTACTTGAATTGGGTTTCAGAATCAGCTGGAATTCATTAGAACAAGAAAAAAAAAAAAAGCCGCAACAATGTTTAGAACACACATCACAAAATGTTTATACTCGCTTACTTCCCAACTTCAACTCGTCGCCAAGCATGAACAGACCGCGCCAAAGCAAAGACAAGAGCGTTCGTGAAAATAAATTAATTTCACACAATTTAAACTTTCCCTTAGCTCAAAGTGATGTTTTTCAATAAGTTTATCATCGTAACTATCGATTCAAAGAGAAAAAGTAAGAATAATAGACCAAAATGATGTATTAGAATGGATAATAACACACCGGGAAGCATGTTTCTATTTTAACTACGTTATAATTAAAGAAATACCAGTAGAATCTCTAAAGTAAAGCTACATACGTATAGCTTAGACATTATAGAATAGTAATATAAGCATTAAAAAAGTTTTACTCGCCTTTAATTATCCGAAAAAAATGTTTTTTTACAGTACTATCGGCCGCTCCATGTTAAAGCTACGAGAGAAAAAGCGACATAGCCTGCGGCGGACTCAACAATGCATCCACCAATAGAAAAATGATACCCTGTTGTCCGTACTCTGAATACTACGTATTCATATAGGACTCTAGTAGGTACATATGCACGTGCTGACAGGTCGAAAAAACTATTCAACAATCATTCGGGGGTGAGAAAAATCAAAATTTAGACCCAAATTTGAATAAATTTTTTTTCGCGATCACAATACTTCCTTTACTACCCCAACTTTTTTAATAAAAAACCGGCTAGTCAGGCGTTTTTAAGAAAAGGTCAACCTTGCAACCCTGGCGCTCATGCATGCATCCCTACTTGCTTTACTTCTATTGACATATTGACCTTGAAGATCACCGTGGACCCCAGGGGCTCTTCGCGATTGGGAACCACTGATTTAAATGAAATACAAACAGAAATCTTGATAAGCGAACAGAAGTAAATTTTTCGGAGAGCACAAATTCTCAATGGACCCTGTTCACGGTGTGGCAACGGTCCGTTTAACTTTTCGTTTGCGGGTATTTTTATCCACTACTCATCAGTGTTAGTAATAGAAAAGAAATTAGTTCAAGCATAATCAACATGCGTGTGGTTTATATCGGCTTAGGATTGCATGAAAATCTGAGAAAAGGAATATTAAACGAAAAGAACATCGACTTTTCACCTATTTTCTTATTAGGAACGAAGAGACTTTTAATCAGAAAAATACACTTATTAAGAGAATATTTCACATCAAATGAGTCAATCATCATCTTGTTATATCTTTCCCAAGGACAAACTTCTGAAACACTTTTTTTAAAGAATAGTTAGTTAAAAGTTTTTTACGCTGAAAAGATACGAATATGTTAATAGACGCCAGAGAACCGGAATTTCGTCTGCTACACTCCCCTCAGCGGGTGGTCATGACCCAAAATCACGTCAAGTGAATAGGGTCCATTTACCAAATGTAACTCCAAATTTTGTCGAATGATAAAACTCGAATATGCACACGTAAGTTAAGTATACACATATGAAAAATGACATCAGGGAATTTCAAAATTTCAATATTGCATTTAGTCCCATATTTTGCCGTCTAACAAAATTCGCCAAAGAAGGAAAATGTCCCGCGTGAAGCCCCTTTGGAGTAACACTGAAAATACGGTCAAAAGTATAGGGCAGTAGCAGCCACGTGCTTTTTGCATAGCAATGGAGCCTGGCAACCGTTTCTGGTGGAAAAACAACTCCATGTTTCCCGTAAGTGTAGCATGGTATTGTTACACTTACGGTAAACAGGGAGTAAAAAACAACTGCGCACTCGGCGCAGTTGTTTTTTTTTTTAGCCTTTTTTACTTCCTTTTACGTTGTAAAGGAAGTATTGTGATCACGAAAAAAATTTCACTCAAATTTCTGTCTAAATTTTGACTTTGCTCACCCCCGAATGAATGTCGCGTAGTTTTTTCTACCTATCAGCACGGGCATATGTACCTAACAACATACAAACAGCCGAAAAATCAATTTCGACCACCCCCGAGTAAATTACGACGAGTTTTCTTGACGTCTGTGTGTACGTATGTGCGTATGTATGTCGCATAACTCAAAAACTATATGCCGTAGAAACTTCTGGCTTGGTATGTAGGCTCTGAGGATGGTCTAGTTGTGCACCTCCCCTTGTGGTTGCATTCGAATGTTCCCAAGGGGGTGTTTTACCCCTTTTTTGGGGTAAATCAGTGTTAATTTCAATGCAGACTCAAGTGATAAGAATTTTCGCGACCACTTGGCGATATGTCGCGAAGCTTTTGGTCGCTAAGCTTTTGTTCGCCAAGTGTTTGACGCCAACTTGGTGATATATCGCCAAGTTGGCGACAAATTTGGAGAAAAATTTTTTTTTTGAATTTAGGTTCAACTTGGCGCTATTGGCGACATTTTGCGAAAAATTCACTGAATGATATTAAAATCAGCAATATTTAGAAGATTAACCATTGTAAAATATTTTTTGCATTGTTCCGTGGCAGATTAGGGGAGTAAATATTTGAATTGTTACCTTGCTCACTCCAAGCACTTTTTTTAACACTTAAGGCAACTACAAAGAAATTTACACGTAAAAGGAAGTAGTGTGGGGTCCATACCAGATTTTTTAAGTCTAAAATGTATTGCGAGTCTTGTGAAAGCTTTCATAACGAAGCAAAAAGAAGATACATTGATAAAATCAAGATCATTAACAATTAGGATCCGTATTTACTGAGTAAAAATGAATTTTAAACTGATACGCGTCTAACTTGTCGTACAAATACAAAAAAAGGAAACGAAGGATCGATAGCTCCACAGTTTATGAATAGTTAATGCATTAAGAACAATCAAATCCTATCAAAACAAACATATTAGCAGACAATTTGTTGTTATTCTAGTCAGTGGTTAAAAACACGGAGAGTTTAGTAAATAATACTCTTTTTAAGTGATTGATGCGTTGAAAGTAAAACATCAGTACAAAGTACAAACAAAATAAGCCAAAACTGAAAAAAGAACGGGCCGAAATAAGTCAAATTTACAAGAAAAAAGATTGCAGAGCAAATCATCGGTAAGAAAAGCAGACGACGTTTCGAGTATGTTTAGTTGTCATCAGCACGTGGTGTTTGTTTGTCTACCAAGATGACGTCAGCTGCTACTGCTCTATACAGGTTTTCCTTTTTTTTGTCCTCTCCATTAGAAATTGTCTACTGTATAATTTTAAAGAATTTTGAAAAGTAGGAATACAATGAGGGGCCAATTTCATAAAATATGTCCCTATGAACTGTTTTGAACCTGAAGTCAAATTCTAAAAAGCAGGGACAGTCCTTGCAAAATTGACGGTTTAACTTTTGCTCCTTCCATAGTGTAATTAATCGAAATCGATATATTAATAGGTGAAACTTTTCTTTTCTGAGATTGGCAACTCCGGCGTGACACATCCTGGAAACAAAATATCAAACTAACGTGGTTGAGATAGTTTTTTGAATTAAAGCCTCCTCCATGACATTTAGAAATACTTTTAAGTGTTGTTTTGTGTATTAAGTATGAAAATCGCACAACGTTTCTCCAATGTTCTATTTCGGTCCCTGAGGATCAAGAAATCTGTTTAAATTTAACAAGATTACCACTACACGGCGAGGGTCAAAGATTTCAGCCATGAAATTCAAAGAAAGAAATTGATTTTTGTACGTAAGTTTGACGCTGTTTCAAAACAACATTTATGATCGTTTTTTCTTGCCTTTTCTCTTCCTTTCCTTTCGTGTTAAAAACATCTATCCACTTCCCCAAAGCAGAATACTTTGGGACGTTCTGCTACGTAAAATAATTTGACCAAAATTGTTCTGAAAGTACTTCAAGCACTGTACACGTAGAAACGTGACATTTTTCAAAAAGTGATCTTAAAACCAAAACTGTTTCATACAGGACTATGAAAAGAATATTTGTTTGTTTGTTCATTACTCAGTCTTACTGCAGAAAAATCGGGAAATTAAAATTTCAAGCACACATTTTTGACAGGAAATGCAAAACCCTGTACTATATCTCCATTCTCAGCAGCTAACTATGTTTCCTCCAAACATCAAAGAGCTTTGAGTGATGCTGCGTTAGACGCAATGATTCTACTCAGAATAACTACACACGGCCAATATTGAGACCAAGTGATGACTGCGCTGCACTACACAAAGATGTTGAACGGAAAGTTTTTGCTTGTATAACTAATCATTTACAGATTAGTCTTTTAGGGAAGGTGCTGCAAGGGTATGAAACAGGTGTAGCCAAAGATAATTTTCTGCGGAAATCTGTAGGATTTATGAAAATATCTTTTACTAAACATGTAATTTTTCGCACATTCTGCAGATTTTGTCAGGTTTGAAACAAATCTAAAGTTTCCTCAAATGTCGCAAAAAATTCAACCTCTTGATTTTCCGTCTATACTCTATTCCACCCTAACTTGGCACTACAGGGAAAGCTACGGGAACCGAATTGCAGCCGTTGTCAAGGAAACAGAAGTGGGGGCTATACAATAAACAATGCTAACTCGCCCGACTTGGCGAGAAGTGAAAGTGCACAAACATAAACAAATCCTAGCTTTCGGAAGAAATTTTATTGGAAAATAAAAATCGTGGAAACATTTTTAAGATCTGTGTGATTTTAGTTGTCAAGAAATGTCTTACAAAATTTAAAAACAAGTTGAAAAAAGTGTTTAGATAAGCATTAAGAAAAAAGTCATATATAACTTTCATCGTCTTTTTTATCACAGGATTTAGTTTTAAGGCAAAGCACGACTACCAAAACAATTCCGAACTGCTAAATAATTCTTAATAATTTAATAACTAACAAAAAAGCTAATAAATATTAATTGTTTTCAAAACAACAAATATTATTAATTGAATTTTTTTGAGAACATTGTTTGTTTACTATTATTTATATCATTTTAAGTATTCCTGAAAATTCTAATAATAAAATGTCAGGGGTCTGGCCAGAGGAAATTCGGGTCCGTTAACGGACCCTTCACAAAAATACGATCAAGCAAAACGGACCCTTCACAAAAATACGATCGAGCAAAACGGACCCATCACAAAAATACTATCAAGTAAAACGGACTCTTCACAAAATGCTGATCAAACAAAACGGACATTTCACCAATTATCCATTCAAAAAGCAAATCTAAAATCAAAATAACTCATAGCATATTTCTGTGTAAAAGCCTATAATTTTTGGACCTTTTCTGAAATTAAAGAAGGGAATTGCTTGTCCGCCACTTTTGCGGGAAAAAAAAAAAAAGTCGGCACAATTTTTTTTTTTTTTTTTTTTCGGCCTGCTATGCTTCTTTTAAAGAAATTAACAACTTAAAAAATATAGTTGTTTTGCTTTAATAGTTCTGCTTGTTTGTTTTATCATATGCAAATAAAAAATGGCTTGTTGCGATGTTGCTGTTATAGATTTCTCTGGAAATGCAGAGTAAGGATTTTTTCCCCAGCTCTTGACTGAAACAAAAAGGAATTAAGAATAATTGCAATTATTTGCAAAATGAGCTTAGAACTGCAAACAGATAGCTAGGGTTGGAGAAAAAATAGGATTGCTTCTGATAGTGACCAGCTATTTAAAATTATCGCCATCTGACGTTTTTGGTGCGACCTTTTGACCTTATTTTGGCAGAAAATTATTATTCTCATTATTATTATTTTTTAATTTGATGCTTGCAAGGGTGGTGTTTTGGTTATATTCAGGAATAATTTATGTACTTTTCGTCTGTTAATATTGGAAGTTCGGTATTGTTTGTTTTGCTATGTCTTCCTACTTTCGTATTTTTTCCTCCGAATTTTTGGCGAATATGTCGGTGATTATAAAAGACATTCATCATATAAACCTGGAAGAAATGTAATTCTAAAATTATTTGACTTTAATAAAATATTTTATTTACTGTTTTTATACTTCTGACGTTTTCATTTTGAAAAATGCTTCTGCATCCGATATGAAAATCAAATTTTACTTATTTTTCAAGCTAATTACCCTTTATTAAGAGGCCAATAAATGAAGATTCGCTTTATTTTTGTTCAGATCATTATTTTATAATTTTTAAAGCAAAATTAACTGTTCTTTTATGAGTCTAAATATTAAACACTGGATGGATCGTTTCATTTTATTTTTCAATCAATTGTGTCAACAGATATTAATAATATGTTTATCATAGACTAAAAGTCTATGATAAACATATTATTTTCCCCAAATTTTTTCCCCAAAATGAACTCGTTTATATACCGTTTTTATGCTTTTGATGCACTTTGAAAACTGCAATCTCTTTGCATCCGTTACAGGAATCGGATTTTTCGCATTTTTGATGTTTAATACGCTGTTTCAAGAGGAAAATAAATTAAATTTATTTTTATTTTTTATTAAATTCAAAAAAAAAAAATTTTTAGCCTTTTTTTTTTCAAAATTGTTTGATTTTCACAAAATTATTTGATTTTTCACAAAATTATTTAGTTTTTCACAAAAAACGGACCCTGTGAAAAATCCTGGACAGACCCCTGAATGTTTTATGAATGAAAATATATGAATACATACGCTTCAGAGAGATCAGGCGAAAGAATTTTCTCAAGTACACTTTTATTACAGTCGAACTCGTTTATAACGAGAACTCAGAATTAACAAGGGAAATGAGAATATTTTGTTGGATCAACGCATAGACTTAGCATTGATCCAACAAAATATTCTCGTTTCCCTCGTTAAATCAGAGTTCTTGTTATACAGAATTTGTTTTCAACGAGCAAGATCCGGTTTTAACGAACAATTTTTTCTGTCTCGCATTCTTTTTTTCTCATCTTTCTAGTCTTATTCCTGTCTTGTCTTCTTTTCTTTTTTTTCCCCTGCGGTTCAATACTTTTGTATGAAAAACTCCACCAGCATTCCAGTGTTATTAAATAAAGAACAGGATAATTTGGATAATTTCTTCAAATTATCCAAAGAGAAGAGAGCAAGAAAAAAAAAACTTTGTCTTAAAGCAAGCATTTCTGACGTACCTTTTCACGTAACAAATGGTCCTATTCAAACAAAATTCTGATGTTATTGATTTTTTCACGGTAATTTTCCTGGAGTTAGGGTATATTTAACATTGCATAAAAAACGCAAGAAATTTAAAACAATTTAGTAATGAATCTTTTTAAAAATTCATCGATGAATCATTAAAGCATGTAAGTAATTAAAAATGAGTGTTCACCTTTCATTTTTCATATACTATGCTGTGTTAAAAATGTTTTAGACACTTTGAAGTAAATTGATCAAATTGAAATACATCGTACGATGGGCAAATACTCATTCAAGATTAAAATGACAAACACATGTTTTTCCTCTGGCGATTCACGGGGTGGTTAGGAGAGGGGAGCATGGAGAAACCAGTTTGTGAAGTTTGCCGGTCAGGGGAGACAGTCGGCCAAATTCAACCTCGGAGACTCGATTCCTCGCCGAGGGTTTCGGCGGTTTAATTCTCCTTCTGTAATCAAATACTTCTAAATCAAACATATTTAACGCAGGAAAACTACAAATATATGTCTTGAACAAATAAATTTTCCTTTTTCTTTCAGTGTTTTGCAATTTATACCCGCTTAAACCGTCAAATCGACGAGAACTAACTTCCCATCGCGGAGCGACACGTTTCGTACCTTTCCCCGTAGTGCCAAGTTAGGGTGGAATAGAGTATAGTAATACAGGAATAAAAAGTTTTTCCCCCTAATTCTCTAGACATTGCTGAATTTCTTCAAAATTATATCTTTAGTTTGAAAGACTAGATACAGAAAATCAGCCTTTGCTGCAGAAAATTTTCTAAACTTTCCCTCACATTTGAACAGAATTCTTCTGCAGGACCGGCAGTTCAGAATTGTTCTGCATATACATTCCACTGCGACATACATTCCAAATTTAGCAGTATTCTTCTTTGGGGATCCACTTTCCTTACATCTCCTTAAAACTAGAAAATGTAAATCATATATGTGTGTGTGAGATTCATTTCTTGTTTTACAATGCGTAACATGTTCACATTGCATATTTATTGTCCAAATATCTAATAATTAAATGATTATTTGCTGTGCGCCGAAGAAAAACCAACTTCACTTCCAGGGGCGTGCTTTGAGTTTTAGCGGCCTTGTGCGAAATTTATTTTAATATTCGATAAATAATCATTTATTTATTTATTTATTTCGTCTCTCTTAAAACATAACACATTTAAACTATTACACACCGCAGCACGCACCAATTCCAGGACATAAAAACCGGCATTTTTTTTTTTTTTTGACATTTTGCAATAAAATTGCCATATTATGTAAATGAAAAATATAAGAAGGAAAGAAAAGACACAACAAAATTTACCAAAAACCAAACATTTATTTGGAAAGAAGAAAAATCTAGAGATAAATAAATTAATGAAATAAAAAAAAAAAACACCAATCGAGTGAAGAATAATTTTTCTAACTTTTTGAGCAGGAAATTGATCAATTAAGTTTGAAAATCTGAAGAAATACAAAAATCATTTTCAATCGATATTACTGCTGGAGCATTAATATCAACAAGCATTAATATGGATAAGACGGGCATTAGTTAAAATAGATCTTTAATACGTTTTAATTAATTTAAGCTTTAAGAATGAATGTTCTGTCGAGGCAACTGTAACTAGAATACTTAGAAAATTCGTAAAGCAATTACAAAATTTAGTAAAGCATTTTGAAAACTTTTCAAGCAAATATTTAAATGGTTGAAATTAAAGTTTCTCTGGAATGAAATTTATAAAAACTTTCAACTCTGTGTATAAATCGGTTCCATTTACATCGTCTTATTCTACGCCAGGTTATTGCAATAAGTTATTAAATCATACTCTTCCAAAGTTTTTAATGCTGGAATATTGCAAAGAAATCCAAATTTCTTGTTGAAGTCTTTTTTTTTTAAAGCACTCCTCCTAGGTGGACATAATAGATTGACACGTAAGGTCGTAAGAAAGTTGTTTGTTAACACTCTTTCTACGAAGAGTGTAGACAGAGGGAGAAAAAAATTTCATTAGTATTCATTTCCAATGCGAGAGCTCAAACTTTCGCTGCAATTTTAGAATTTTAGGACAGATGCAAAGGAATGGTGATCAATTCCTTGAGGGGCCCTGCACTGTTAAAACTACAGGTTGCACAAAGCACTTTAAGGGTGAAACGTTGTAGCACCAGTGGCACGCCTGAAGGGTACCAGTTGACTTCCTATGTCACCCTTGACTGTAATATTAGGCTCCCTATGGCACCTTTAGGGTACCATAGGTCATCCATGAAGATTCAAGTTAATCGATCTCTGATGATGTCAGGAGGACAGAAGTTGGGGGACACATCTCGGAGAATTCTCTCCCTACAATTTTTCAGTGTTAAAGTTTAGAAGCGGAAAAAAACATAATTTTAGATAACGTAAGAGAAGGAAGGATTCATGTTAAACTCCGGAAGTGTTTCGGAATTAAAGAGTGATTTCTTTTTTAT
Organism: Uloborus plumipes; assembly: GCA_038373865.1. Lineage (NCBI taxonomy): Eukaryota > Metazoa > Arthropoda > Arachnida > Araneae > Uloboridae > Uloborus > Uloborus plumipes. Next base: position 5,732 of record JAXGGA010007834.1, on the reverse strand, counting down.
TCAACAGATGTAAACCACGGAATGTAGTAAAGGGCCAAGTATCAAAAAATCACCCCCTTCCTTGAGAAATTTTTGGTACCGCCCTTGAGAATTTCAAAGTCAGTGTTTCTGAACTTTTCTAAAAAAAAAAAATGGTGTTTTCCCTATTGTCTGAACAGCAGTATTTAAGTTCATTGCAGAATTTTACTTTGATTTCCTAACGAAATTAATTTGAACAAGCAAATTGTACCATATACATAAAGAGGTAAGAAATTTGAAATTTTCAATATCGCAAGAGCGGTTGCTTCAGTTTTGCATTTTGAATCAGTTGCAGTTTCCAATATTTCAACTAATTTATTATAAATATCCGCCAATTTGAAATTTAGTATCTTTGATACTTTATATTCTGCATTCCCATCTTGTGTCAGATAAAAGCATCGCTGAGTAAAAGCAGAAAATAAGACATATTTGCTAAATTATTCCAAAAAACAAAAGGGCCTCTTGCCGAGAAACGAATTGAAGAATTGGCCATACCTTCTAGAGCGGTTTGTATTTTATATATTTTGAAAGTTCAAAAAAATAGTTTGAAGAAAAAAGCTTTTTTTTTTTTCTAAATTTTTTCCCACGCCCACACAAAAACATTTCCTTCTCTCGTAATATTTTAGCGGCCCCAAAATTTCAAAATATTTTAGTGGCCCTGTGCGGCGGCACAGTTTGCCACCCCCTAAGCACGGCCCTGTTCACTTCTAAGAGAAGCGTAAGGGCCCCCGAAAATATTCAACCTGGCCGGGGCGCACCCCGAGACTAAACTTTCGTAAGAGCGGAAATTACGAATATCGAATGTTGCCGAATGATAAAAAACGGTCATAAGTACATCTGACATAAAGGGGCATTCGGGCATCTTTAAATTGCAGAACTGCAATTATGTCTCCAAATTTGCCGAATATTTTGAAAAAATTTGGAGTCGCGATGACCTCCCGTGACTTCTCGTTGGGGCTCCCCTGGTAGTGTCGTCTCTTCGAAAACAATTGGCCATTTTCGCCGACCCGTTTCTGCCATTAGAGCTTTTAAAACTGTCTGTATAACCAACCGCTCTTTTTTCCCTTTTTAGATTTGCCCAAGAGCATTTCTAAAAGCTCGGTCTGCTGATACTCATCTCAAAATATGCCAGGGGGATGGTCTTTTGGCACGAAAGGAACTATGTGTTTACCAAGGGGTGGGTTTTGGGGGGTTTTACCCCTCCCGTTCGGAAAGTAACAGTTAGCCGAATGAACGAAATGCACGTTTGATGTAAATTAGTTTTAATATAAAATTTTGTGTGAAACGCTTTATTTCTTTAAAACATTTTCACAGTTGAGTTGCTGAGAAATAGACTGAATAGATATTTATAAAAAAGATTTTAAATTAGTGTTACATTGTAAAGTTTAAAAACATATTACAAATTTATCAGAGCTACTAACATTTTTGGGAATAATTTCTCAGTTTCTATTATAATATCTTTCTCATTACATACATTTTAATATTCAGTATTTTTGCCATCTATAGTTGGGTAAAATAAAAGTAAAAAACTGCTATTATGTTTTTGATTAATTCGTTTGCATCACTATTTTGTTTTAATAAATAAAAACCCTATAATCGTTATTTTTATGCCCTCAAAATCTACCAAACTCTAAAAATTCGCACAACCTCTGACATCAAGTTGCGTGAATTTTCGACTTCATCCTATTGCAGTCACTAGCGCATGCAAATTTTCTCTTCTGAGGAAAAGGGTATCGTATAAATCATTACATGTATATTTTACCAATCCCAGTATGCTATTTTATTATATCCTTTGTATATAAAATACCATACTGGATTGGTACCATGATTTAAAATTAAGACTTCGGAGGAAGGGGGGAATGCTGTGACCCCCACCCCCTGCCAAACTAAAACACTGGTAATGTTTTCCTAACAATGCAAAAAAGGATGAAAAAGCAGGAAAACCCCTCCCTTTACGAAATTCTGGACACGGGCCTGGTATTAACATCAACAGATGAAACATAGAGGCAGTAGCGTACATAGACTTAGGTGCGCCCACACCCACAAAATTAGTAAATTCCCCCCCCCCCCCTCCCCCGCATTTTATCCTCTTTTTTATTTACTATCTCTTTGTAACTCTCCTTTAACTCATTAATGCCTGGCGTCCCTTTTTGGAGACGGTCCATAAAGTGTTCATGAATTTTCCAAAAATGAACATTTCAAGCAAATAATTGTGTTCAATTATTACTTTGGTAGGAACTACTTTGATATACCCCCCACCTCGCCAATCGGAAATTTGGCGACTTTTTTCCTTGCCAAGGAAAATACCTGTTTTTGTTGTTGCCACAAAACTTTTTTAAAAAAACCCAAAAATGGTACAAAATACAAGAAAATATTAAATTTGGCAACAGCAAAAACCTAAAAGCTGAAAAAACCCTAAATTGGCAACACCAAAATAAGAAATAGCAACCCTAAAAAGTCCGTAAAAGAGTGCCGGATTTGGCGCGTAATTTTTTTTTTTTTGGGGGGGGGGGATATCAAAGTTATACCCTTCCCAGGTAGCACAAATAACGTTTAAATGTTTTTAAGCGGCTGTTACAGCGTTAATAACCATTTTGCAACGTTTATAAAACAAAGTGTGCTACTTGGGTTTGGTATTGTTTCAACTCATTACTAACAGATTGCAGCACATAACCACTGTGAAGTGTGTTTAACCATTGTAGCCAACATAACCACTGTAGCCATTTTATTATGATCTTTATCAAGGATTACATCGTTCAATCTCAAAAACAAAAAGCTAAGGTTTTAAAATTATTAATGAAATCCCAGTTTATGTTCATTGCTGCTTTTGTTTTTTCTCATAGAATGTCTTTTTAAATATTATATCATAGGCAGAAAACAATTTTAGTAAGAAAAGTAAGTACCCTCTGGTACCTAGCTTCCCTTTTTAGGAACGATTTTTCTTCTCTTAATAAAAAAATTATTTTTGCATGATTTTTTAAAAATTATTTTTCCTGTTCATTAAACACCATTTGTAACCAGTGTACAAAATATCTTTGGGAAAAAAAATGTTGGGCACTAATGGGTTAATGAACTAAAAAATAAATTAATCATGGTGCTGGTTTCCCGGATCTTGCGCCTCCCCCTTCCGTGCAGCCAGGGGTGCTATACACACCCCTGCATGGGGTGTCATTTACTACTTTAAAGTTCCCACATTTTCCACCTTTTCTTTTGAGCAGGCTGGACTTACCGCAAGTCTGTGTTCTGGGTGCATGTGCCAGCTTTTGTACCTCGTGATCGATTGCTAATGCTTTTGGTTCATACAGTTACACTTTGATAAATGTAGGTTATTTTCTTCAAACTGGTTTCGAGGAATCCATCTGCGCTATTTTTATCATATTTTTCACTCTATGATTAAGAATAAAAAAGGAAAGGGTAAGGGGGCCGTGAAAGATAGTTTAAAATGGAAGCAAAGAGATTTAAGAGACACCATTAGTTTCACTTAAAACCAGGGTTCTCTAAAGCAGAATACTTTGTGATGTTCTGCAACATAAAGTCATTCGACCAAAATTGTTCTGCAAGTACTTCAAGCACTCTAAGCATAGAAACGTGACCTTTTTTAAAAAGTAATCCCAAAATCAAAACTGTGTAATACAGGTCCAAGGAATATTTGTTTATTTGTTCTGTACACAGTCTTAACTGCAAAGAAAAGCATGAAATTAAGATTTCAGGCTGATATTCTTGACAGAAAATGAAAAAACCTGTACTATGCCTCCATTCTAGGCAGCTAAAAGAGCTGCCTCTGTCCCTCCAACTATCCAGGAACTCCGAGTGCTTTGACACCACAATGAAACAATGTTTTCACTCACAATAACAGCACCACCAAGTGATGGCTACGCAAAGATGTTGAAGATTAAATTTTAGCCTTAAATAGCTAATCATTTGCGGATCGGTCTTTGAGGAGGGCGATTAAGAGGCATAAAACAAGTGTAGCCAAAGATACTTTTCTGCAGAAATCTATAGGTTTTCTGCAAATATCTTTTCTTAATTACATGTAATTTTGAAGCAAATTTTGTGCTGTTCGAACTAAATCGAAAGTTCCTGCCAATTTCGTAAACAATTCGACCTTTTGATTTTTTGCCTAGTAAGCGTAATTTGAAAGAAAATTTGAAGAAATCTGCCGAAATTGGTCTAAATTTCTGAAAAATTATATCTTTAGTTATAAAAACTTCTTGCAGAAAACCTGCCTTTTCAGCAGATATTTTTTCCTCACATTTAAACAGAATTGTTCTGCAGTTCAAATATCTGTTCTGCGACGTACGTTCCAAATTTAGCAGTATTCTGCTTTATGGGCGGCCACTATGTCGTTAAAGTGGGTTTTTTAAAAATTTACTGCACATTGGAAACCTTTATTTTAGAAACAAACTAAAAATAACGAATATTTTGATCAATACTAAGCCTAGAAATCTGTACTGATAAATTTAGTTATAATATTTAGTTTGCTACAATATTTAATCTTGGTCAGTGCTTGGTCAAGAAATTCCCGACTGCCTTGGTAGCCAAATTTTAAAAAAAGGTAGCAAAAAAAAAAAAAAAAAAAAATAGAACAGCACAAAATTTACGTTAAAAAATGGAATTAACTTTTTGAACAATGTATGAAACAAAGCATATACTTTTAAATACTTAAAATCTATAAATAGAACAGGACAAAGGAACTACTCTATACAAACGTATGTAGAAATAACACGAGTAATTATAAACAAATAAAACATTGAGATAAAAGTGGATAAATTAAAAAAAAATAATAATTCATCAATTAATTCTTGTGCAAATGACAGATTTTTCAGCAAAATCTTGTCTTCTCCTATTCCCAGAATTTCAGGAGTTTCTTCCACCACAAATAGACAGTATTATTTAAATTATAATAAGAAATGTCCATTTCTTTGGATCCGCAATAGATGCAAAGTTTTTTTTTTTTTTTTGCCTCCTCCACAGAAATTCATTTTAGTTGTAAAAAAAAATGTCTGGCATGGAAACACATATTTTTGCCTTCATAACTTCAGACTCTAGCTAATGTGGGATGAAATGCCTTTGCAAATTGTTAGCAATATCTCCTTTTATCCTTCCTCCCTTATTCAATAGCTGGATTTTTGTGGAAAAGAGCCAAACTAAGAGAAATAGTAGTTGATCTGTGATGCATTTTGAGGAGATTTCAAAATTTTGCAAAACAGTTTGATATTTTATGTAAAAATCATTAAAAAACTATGACCCTGTATCCAGGTTTGTTTCTGTGCTTTAAAATCATTTAATATTAATAGTTACTTTTTTACAAATTATTTCAACTCTTACATTTACTAAATTAAAAATAAATTTACAAAAATTTGAAAAACTTGGTCAAGTTGTGAGTATGTAAGCATCTTTAATTTCCGAAATTTACGTGTCTGTCATAGGTGAAATAACAAAGTACAAATAAAATAAATTAAATTTTATTTCACTGTTTACGAAACATATATTTGGTATTTGTAATCCTAATAATGCAAGAAACAACTCGGCAAGGTGCCTAGTACTAGGCACGACACCCGTGCTGAGCGCAAAAGTGGTCTCTGCAGTGAAGCTCAAACTGAGGTATTACTCTTTAAAGTTTTGCGTCCTCGTGTATTTGATTCAGATGAAATTTTTTCAGTATTTTTTAAAAAATATTTTGCGTTCTCAAACGAACGTATAATATTGTAAAT
>JAXGGA010007833.1:0-60264 GCA_038373865.1 Uloborus plumipes | reverse complement strand
TTTTTTCCCTTTTGTTTTCTCTAACCCCCCCCCCCCTCCCCAATCTCTAACTGCTCGTTATGCATGATACACATACGAGATGAAAGAGCTTAAAGACTACCACGAGAACATTGTTCTAACGAAAATAGAAAGTCCATTATCTTTGCTTTATACGGAGGTGATTAACAAAAACATACATGTTTGTAATATTTGAATAAATTTTCATTTAAAGTTAATCTAAATTTTCTTTATGAAACTGAATAAACTCCTGCATAATTTATGAACAATAAATCCGTTAAATAACCTCCTAAAAAATTCCAGTTGACGCGAGTTTAAAATGAATAAATTTTACAAGTATGCTCTCTTAGTATTATCTATATTTCTCTACTTACTAATTTTCGAGCCAATGAAATAATACACATTTTATGTTAGAAAGTTTTTTTTTCTTTCTTTAATTCACTTTATTCTGCTTTTGGAAATTTCTTCCTCGATTTAAAAGTCCAAAATTATTAAAAGCATCTACACCACTAAACAGTAAAATTTCATTGTTTTCATTACACTGTAAGCTTGACTACATCAAATATTAAGATTCTATGGCGTGAACGCATTATGAAACTATTTATTTTCAGAATAAGTGCAACATTTTAAGTTATATTTCACTGTTATGAACAAAACATAAGAGCTGCAATAATAACATAAATTCAACTGAAAGTAAATTTTTATGGGAGTTCAAATTGAACTTGACTGTTCGAATTTTGTAGTTAATCCTTAATATAACACGTGACTGAAAATATGAATTTCTTGAAGTGCCTCATGTTTTGGGGACCCCATGTGGTCAAGTTCGAGAAGTTCGAGGCCTGTATGTACGCATGTGAATAGATTGTGTTTCAGAGATATTTAATCTCACATTAACTCAACAATTTTGACTAATGTTCACTAATATAGAAAGGGAGTTTCATTGATTCAAACATTCGCATTAGTGCAGTTTAATGTGTTTTTGTAGAAAAGATGAATACTGTCATTCAGGATGACTTTGGGTCACAATTTCTCTATTTTAAGCTACCCTTCACATAGAAAATAAATAAATACATTTGTACTTGAAAAATAAAATAATACAATAGCGCACAAATGAGAAAGAAAACACAGTATCCTTCACATTTTATATTGGTATTATGGACATAAAACGAAAGACAATCTTCTTTAGTATTGTAATAGTTAACTAAAATTAAGATAAAATCATTATTAAATCCCTTTAAAATGATTTATCAACTTAGGTCATTAGTTATTATGTCTTAGTTATTATGTCTTTTAGGATAACTTAGAGCCCATTCAGGAAATATATTATTTTAATAAAAGTAGTATATTCTTAAAGCAGAAAAAAACCATTTCTGTACGTTTAAAAACTCCCCTATGTACTTCAAAACATCAATAGTTGTCTATCATTTGTAATATTGCATAGATAATTGTAATGGTGGAAGAGAAATTTTAACAACTTCAAAAATAGCTTCTAAACAGTTAACTGTAAAACTAGTGAATAATGCACTGAGCTGTGTACAATGTTGCCAACCTTTTTTTTTAATGTAAAAAGAAGAGCAGAAAACCTTTTTCACAACCTCACCAGGAGTACTAGTTTGGGTCTCCTAGTTTTGTTTTTTGGTTAAACATAAGAAAAATTTGAAAGTGGGTGCAAGTTTGTCCGATTTGTCTCGAAGTTACCCCTAAGTGACTAAACTTATTACTGAATTTATTAAAAAAACGTTCATCAATACTGACAGCTGGACTAAAATTAAAGAACACTTTGAAAACTTCTCCGTCCGGAGAAACCTTTTAACAAAACACATAAAAATTTTTATAACCATAAGTGCTAAGTTTTATTTGAAAATTTGGGTATTTCAATGTGCAATATTGTCATTTTGCTTAAAAAACATTGGTTATTTTTTCGAAGTGCAGAATGCTACTTAGTTAATTTTCACATTTGCATGAACGCCAATAAATTTATAAATGATTTCTATACTAAAAATGCACATTGCCTAAAAGTTGAAAAGAAAACAGTTCATATATATAAAAACATAATTTTCTACTCATGAGTATTTTTAAATTTTATCAGAACAAAATGAAATTCTCCTGAAACGTTATTTTATTATCCTGTTTATTATTATTTCAGCTATTGTTTATTTAAAAATAAATAACTCTATAAATAATTTGTTTCCTTAACAAGCAATTTTTAATATAACTAAAAGCAATTTTGTATGCTTCTGTAGGCATAATTTATGGAAGCAAAACTTATACAAGAATTCAGCATCTAAACATTCAGTGTGGTAATAAATTTGCAAATTTTGTATGAAAATAAATGAATTTATAAAAGCCCTTAATATCCAAAAATACACATGCTTGATATTGAACGTGTGATCGGGATCACTTTCAAACCCACAAATTGGAGAAATATTAGTTAAAATAAAATTTTTAGGTGTTTAACCTTGATGGGTCACTTGATATTTTCTTCCTTAAACAACTTACATTTACAGAAATAACAATTACATTGCTTATTGTATTCCTGTATAGCTTGTTCTCTCGAAAACATGCAAGTTTAAAAAAGAAAGGCTAATATTTTACTCGGGCATGCAGAAAGAATTTTTTTGGCCATTTTAATTTTTTGAAACAATTACATTTAATGTACAAATCAAATATCTTTTGAAACTCGTTAACAGTTTGAACGGGACGGTAGCCATAGCAATAACCTTGTGGCAAAGAAACAGGCTCTGAAAGGTCAAATGAAACATGGTCGAAAACCCCCATCGCTGGAAACGAGGGTCTGTTCCCCGGCCTGTGCGGTCCTTTTCCACGTTTACCCTATAAAAAATTTCTACTTATATCACCACTACGACACACGAAAGCCCAAAAATTATTTAATTATCACAAACCGAGCCATAGCTCCCGATACGAGGAATCATCTCTCCTTTTGCAGCAGTAGGATCGAATAAATCAATAACTTTAACAGTATGCCGGCGAATGAAAAAAAATACACATGCATTTTATTTTGATCCAGATTCCCAACAACCATATCTTGATGAACAGGAAAAAATCGAGCTGAGGTGAACTAATTAAGATGCGGGGGAAAAGAGCAGAAGGAGATGGAAATTCGGAGCCTTACCTGCACGAGTGACTTGCACGGAGTGGCCGCCATATTTGAGTGAGCTTTTCGGGATCTGACGATGCTCCTTCGGCTCCGGAGTGCTTTATAAAGGTGGGTGGGTGTGCGATTATGACGTCACGGGGAAAAGATGGCGGCCGAGACCGCAAGACCGTGACGTCAGCCTTACCCTGGACCCGTCCGGCACTCGCCGGACCTAGGGGGCCTTCACTTCAAAGTCATCCCATTGAAATAAAATCAAAGGATCAATGTAACGGTTTTAAAATCGGAGAAAATTATCGGTAAATTATTTTAAGGGAAAATATTATTTTCCATGTCCGTTCTAATGTTTTGACCCGCTGAAGGTCGTCCAGTTTTGATGAAAACTTACGTTGCATTTAAAAATGCATTTATATTTTTTTTCTTCGGCTGAAAATTTACGACTTTCACAATTATTTTGCAATAGTTTTGCTAGAATTATTGTTTCAATTCTTTCCATGTGATATTCAAAAATGTTATTTTCTGTTAATCACCTTTACCAATACAGTCATTAATTTAATATCTAAAACTAAACACAATTTTTTTCAAAAGTCTACTGCATTAATAATTAAGAGAAAAATTGTTTAGTGTTTCGTTTCAGTTTTCATCTTTAACAACTTGTATTTAAAAAAAATCTACTTTAAATTTAGGGCTAGGTAATAAATAGTATTTTAAAAAGAGAAATTTGTTTCATTCGTCCAAACCTAACTTTTATATTTTCTTACGAATAAGAAAGTTAATAGGAGAAAAATCGTTCAGTGTATCGTTTTAGTTTTTTATTTTAACAATTTGTATTTAAAAAGAAATTCAAACTTTACATTTAAGTCTCAGAAATAAATAGTATTTTAAAAAGAGAAATTTTCTATAGTGTATCCAAACGTAACTTTTATATTTCACTACTATTGAAAAATGAAAAAAAAAAAAAAAGTTGTGAGACAAATAAGAATTACACAACATTGCAGTTAGAGAAAAAAAGGACATAATATTATTTTCGTTGAGTGGGAAGACATTATTTTCTTTGAAAGTCTTTGAGTCGAAATCTTAGATCTTTGAAAGACCGTTACCATTTTAGTTTTAGAGCCACAAAACTTCTCAAAGCTGCTATCACATATGCGGTCAAATTATTGTATAACCCCAATTTTCGTATTATTAGATTAAAACAACTCCATGAAAGAAGAATCGGTTTGGAGGCAAAATCAAATTGAAATACTTTCAACGGTTAATACAGTGAATTAAATATTGTTTGCCTGATTAATTTCATTTTTAATAGAAGTTACGCTCATTTAACCAACTTCAAATCAATAGAAGTCAAACTGATTTAAAATGTACTGAAATGCAACAGAAATATAAATATCAGTTGAATTAAGTTATTTCCCGTAAAACAATTTTAATAGTACAACTTTTTAAGAAAAAGGTTTACCCCTAAAAAGGTTCACCCGCTTATTTATGTCCCAACATTTTCTTTGGTTTGTATTACCCCCTCTATCACAGCCATTTTGAAAATAAATTAGACAATTACGTTGAGTAATGGTAACATTTTTAAGAAGTCAAAATAGAATCATTTTTGTGCTTAGTCACTTTAAATACGACTTTGTCGCATCGTGTTGACAATGTCAACAAACAAGGTGAATTTGTGATTTTTTTTCAAGTAGTAAATTTCTGTTATTAAATGTCGACTGTGTTACATTTTCATTCATGATTAAAAAAAAAATAAGGATTAAAAATGTTCCTGAATTAGCTATCAGAAAATTAGTTTTAGAATCATTTTTTCATTTATGTTTGTTCTGTAATTATAACTTCTCTTTATGTCTATAATGATTTTTCAAATACTTAGTTGTCCACTCATATGTAATAGTGAGGTCAAAATATTTTTAACTTTTCACTTCTCTAATAACCATAGATGCTTGATTGTACACAAATGCATGGAAAATTACTGAAAATGGGCATTACTAATCTAAGAAAGGAATTAAACGGGACTGATATAAAGAATGTGTACTGTTTCATCTTTTAGCATTCGGAATGTTTGAAATTTCCTGTTTAAATAACAATTAACCATTCAAACGTAATATTTTTTTAAATTCCAGTAGCTTTTTTTCTCGATTTTTCACGATGCCAAATTTTGATTAAAAAAATAAAGCATGAAAATATGACCTAAGTTTTTAGGCTTATTTTCTATCTTCAATGCGTGCAATAAGGTTCCAGAAGCGTTAAAAATATCTACAGAAAAGAAAATCGCACGTAGCAAAACATTCGGCTACTCAATAATGTTGGGCAAAGGGAAATAATTTAGATTACTTACCTGTTTCAAAATTAACAAACAGCAAATTTGTTTTAAAAATTATTGTACATAAAGAAAGAATAATGTATTTTATAATACAAATTGCATTGAAGTATTACACAGGCCAACAAAAAAACCTTTTTGAAAACTTTTTTAATTTTAATAGCTGATCTTGATAGATTTTTATGTGCTGAATCCAAATCTGCTTGTAGTTTTTATGTATCACCCTTAGTTTCCAAGCAAAATGTATTTTATTATATAGTCTAATACCCATTTACAGTATATAGGGAAATCAATGAAACACTGTAGAATCGTAAAAATGGTTTGTATTTACAGTAAAATACTTGGAATAGTAATTTTATGTGATGATACAAGGTTCACTTGTCAACTGGAATTGCTTTATATTTTCTTTCCCTTTTTTCCTTGAAGCTTCTTGTGTAGCTTTTCCTGCGATGAATAGCTTGCTGAACTTCCCGGTGAAGTGACCAACAGTAATCCCCCATCATGTTGTAGCATGTGTTTCAGCAGTGCTGCCAACATCATCTTTGTTCATTAGACCTATTTTTTCATGTTATCTTAAGAGCCATTATTTTGAAAATCGAACAAAAAAGGGAAATTTTGGCAGTGACCATTTTTGATTCTCCTCATTTTTTTATATGTCAAAGTAGGTCATGAGAAATGAACATTCTGAAGTTTGCAGCCCCCCAAAAAATTTTGTTCGCTCGGTAAAAATTCCCAAATTTTGATGTTATGCAGCGCTTTTTTGGTAAAACGGCTGAAAGACGCATTTCAGTGCGCTGTAGTTTTTTACAGAAACACCACCCCATGGTTATGTTTACATTTATTGATTGTACAATGTGTAGTTATGAGGACCCCATAGTTATTTGGGTCGGGCTGTGTTTCCTTCCTCAGTTAAGGGGCCGCAAAGTATGGTTTTTAGACCATTTTCGCTCGACTTTGAACTGCGTTATTTCCCCCGTAAAAGAAACCCCCCGAAATTTTTTTAGCATATACTGAAAATTTATACTATGAAGAGAATATGTGGTATGAAAATTGTTTAATATCTCATTGCTTTAAGGAGAAAAAGACTTAGACATTTTTCAAATTTTCAAAATTTGCGGTTTTTTGATCGCATTTAACTCAAAACAGCAACTCTAGGAAAAAAAAGCTTTTATGGATTATGGAACCTATAGATGTGTAGAATAACGTAAAAAAGAAAGTTGCGTGGGATCTCGTCTCGTTTTCAAGAAAATAATTTTTTTTGTAGCTCATTTTAATGCTTTTTTCTCATAGTAAAATGTGTCCATCAAGTAGGTCACATCTGCTGAAACTCTAAGTATATAGTAATGATATATTTAAATTTGTATAGGGAAAGAGAAAAAGACGAAAAACACTTAATTTTGTCTAATTTTTTTTAAATTTTTAGTTTTTTAATTGCAATTAACTCAAAAAACGTGAAATCCTGAGACTATTATTGAATGCACATTTTTTCTAGCTTTAAAATATTGGAAAAAGTAAATTTGGTGAGGTATCTTCAGATGTATTCTAGTGGGAGGTCACAGTGACTTCCCGAAAAATTTCATGATCGAAAAATTTTGCTGACGATTCGGCAAATTTGGAAACTATTATAACATTGAGATTTTTTAATGATACATTTTTGTCACGTGTGCTTGATCGTATTCTGTAAAAATTTAAGTTCCAGTGCCCATGAGTATCTTATACTTCTTAAGAAGATGTTCTTAATTTGCCAAGGAATTTCCCAATTTTTCGAATGATAAAATACGATCAAGCCCACGTGTAAAAAATAAATAAATAAATAGAAAATTCTATGTTGCAGCCCCAAAGCAGAATACTGCTAAATTTGGAACGTACGTCGCAGAACAGATATTAAGCTGCAGAACAATTCTGTTCAAATGTGAGGGAAAACTCTGAAAGTTTTCTGCAGAAATCTAGAAATTTCTGCAGAAAATGCAGTTTTCTAACTTGGTCTCATTATTGGCCATGTGCTGTTATTCTGAGTGAAAACATAGCTTCTAATCCGGTGTCAAAGCATACAGAGCTCTTTGATATTTGGAGGACCAGACATAGTGAAGGGTTTTACATTTTCTATCAAGAACCTGTGGTTGCAACTTTAATTTCAGGCAATGTTCTGCAATAAAACTGAGTATTGAACAAATACTCCTTTCATAGTCCCGTATGGAACCGTTTTGATTGTAGGATCATGGTTTTTGAAAACGGCCATGTTTCTACGAGTACCGGTACAGTGCTTAAAGTACTTGCGGAACAATTTTGGTCAAATGATTTTATGTTGCAGAACATCACAAAGTATTCTGCTTTGGGGTGTTGCAGTATTGTTTCTAAAGTTGCTGAATCTTCATGAAAATTTTCCGAATATGAAATTTTTCTGGAGGTTGCAGTGACCTCCTTTGACTTCTCATTGGGGAACCTCTAAAAATACCTCACAGTATTTACTTTATCGAATTTTTCCAGTCATTGCCCAGCTAGTAATATGTAAATTCAATAATTCCCTCAATAACGATTTATCGTTTTTTAATATAATTGCAATAAGAAGCTAAAAGTTCTAAAAATTGAGACACAATTAAGTGCTGTGATTCTTTTTCAATATTACTATACACTCAAAAATTACTATACACACATACATAAATTACCATCATATATTTTAAATTTTAGTAGATCTGACCTACATACTGGACACATTTTACTACGGAAGAGCGCATTAAAATCTGCTACATTTTTTTTTCTGTAAAACTAGAAGAGACCCCTGGCCGCTTTATTTTGTACGTCGTTTTACACATATGTAGTTATCATATAATATACAAAAAATAATCATAACATGTAAAAAATAAACAAATAGAAAAGTTCAATGTTGCAGTATTGTTTCCAACTTTGCCGAATCATCAGCAAAATTTTTCGATCATGAAATTTTTCGGGAGGTCACTGTGACCTCCCACTAGAATACACCTGAAGAAACTTCACCGAATTTACTTTTTCCAATATTTCAAAGCTAGTAGTATGTGCATTCAATAATAGTTTCAGGATTTCACGTTTTTTGAGTTAATTGCAATTAAAAAACTAAAAATCATAAAAAAAATTGACAAAATTAAGTGTTTTTAGTCTTTTTCTCTTTCCTTATACAAATTTAAATATATCTTTACTATATACTTAGAGTTTCAGCAGATTTGACCTACTTGGTGGACACATTTTACTATGAGCAAAAAGCATTAAAATGAGCTACAAAAAAAATTATTTTCTTGAAAACGAGATGAGACCCCAGACAACTTTCTTTGTTACGTTATTCTACACATCTGTAGAATCCATAATTCATATAAGATTTTTTTTCCTAGAGTTGCTGTTTTGAGTTAAATGCGATCAAAAAACCGCAAATTTTGAAAATTTGAGAAATGTCTAAGTCTTTTTCTCTTTAAAGCAATGAGAAATTAAACAATTTTCGTACCACATATTCTCTTCATAGTATAAATTTTCAGTATATGTTAAAATTTTTTCCTTGGGTTGCTTTTAGGGGGGAAATAACGCAGTTCAAAGTCGAGCGAAAATGATCTAAAAACCATACTTTGCGGCCCCTTCACTGAAGAAAGAAACACACCCCAACCCAAATAACTATGGGGTCCTCATAACTACACATTGTACAATCAATAAATGTAATCATAACCATGGGGTGGGGTTTCTGTAAAAAACTACAGCGCACTGAAATGCGTCTTTCAGCCGTTTTACCAAAAAAGCGCTGCATAACATCAAACTTTGGGAATTTTTACCGAGCGAACAAAATTTTTTGGGGGGCTGCAAACTTCAGAATGTTCATTTCTTATGACCTACTTTGACATATAAAAAAATGAGGAAAATCAAAAATGGTCACTGCCACGCCTTGTCTGAATTTCAAAATAATGGCTCTTAACTATGAAAAAGCTGTTAAATTCTAAAAATGCTTCTTTATTTCATGAATGTAACTAGGGATGCACCGATAAGCAAATTGGCCGATTACCGATTACCGATTAATCGGCAGTTGATAATCGGCCGATTAATCGGCTGAGCCGATTAATGATGAGGATGATTGTTTTCAATTTTACCATCACTATTTTTTCTCTCTTATACAATTCGAAGTTAGAAATAATTAGTAATTTATTTCCGAGAGAAGATTTTTTCCCATTTTCCTAGTTTTCACAAAATAATTTCAATATTTTATCAAATATCTTAGAACCAATTTTCATATTATTGTCAATAATAGTATTGACACATTGTTAGAGTTATTGTAATTGGACATAAAAATTCAAAAAAAAGGGAGAGGGGAGTCTGTGGTGAGCACTCCAATTTAGGAGTACTTTTAATTCATACTTTTTAATAATCAGTAGCCTTTAATTCAATACTTTTATTCTTTGAAAATTAGAGGTTAACTAAAAGCACTGTGCTAAGAGAAAACTATCTCCACATGAAAAATATTGCAACATTGTCTATGTATATTTATTCAAAGTAGGATAATTAATTAAAAAAAAAAAACTTTATATCAACTGTTAGGATTATTATTACTGTTAATAAAGTTATTCATCATAGTTTCTTAGTAAAGGAACAATTTAAAGAATAATATTTGAAAAATATTTTTTCCACCGATTAATCGGCCCGATTTTGCCGATTATTAATAATCGGAGAAGTGGCCGATTATGGCCGATTAATCGGTACTGCCGATTAATCGGTGCATCCCTAAATGTAACTATAAAATGTGAATAAATGGTGGGTGATACAACTTTTTAAGCATCATATTTGGATTCAGCAACCTAAACAACATAAGAATAAGGTATTTTCATTAAAAAAGTTTTTTCATCGTTGGCCTGTGTTATTTTCCATTTTTAGCAGTTATTTTATACCATAAAATAAAGCGCAAAATTTTCATCTCAAAAAACCATGGGGCAAAGTGAAAAATAAAATATTTTGGTAATGAAATATTCTATTCGATTATGAAAAATATGTTTCATCAAATGGATGTATAAATAAAGGAATAAACTAATAAATTAACAATGAAACAACAATCGAAGGGTGGAAAAAATAATATAAAGAAACAAATAATGAGTGAGCAAAATAATGAATGAATAAAAAGATAAGTGAATAAATCAGTGCATTAATAAGTAAAGGAGTGTAAATGAATTAATGCAGAAAGAAATATGTAAAATACATAAGTAAAAGAAATGAATTATTTCTTTTACCACATCCACTTTCTATTTGCCCCATCCACTGTGCCCGGCATGCACTTGACAAATTGCATTCAACATTTGAAATCAAAACATGCCTAATATGAACTGAATGAGTACAGTACTGGACCTCAGTAGATCTGAATTAATACTTAAAATGATAAGTAAGAAACATTTATCATTTTATAATAACAAAAATACTTTTGCTAAACTACGAAATACTTAAAGAATGTATCAAATTTTGAAAAAGGCTTGTATTATGTTTTCTCTTTGCCTTTAGAACTATTTACTTTTTGACTGGAATTAACTATATGTTTAGGAGCTTAGTTAAAATATTGCTAGATAGGTGGTACTACACTTCAAGAAAAAAGTGTTATTTTTACATTATAAAACTGGCTGCAGAGGTTTCAGTTTAAAACTAAAAAATACACATTAATAAACTGTAAACTAAAATTTATAGTTTATTACTGTAAAGCTGAAATTCTACAGTTTATTACCGCAAAATTAGCTGTATTGTACTGCAAAAATAAAAATATAATATTGGTAGCAGAAGTTCCAGTTTAAAACTGTAAAATGTAGAGTAATGAACTGTAAAATTAGCAATTTTACAGTTTATCAATGTAAAGCAGCAATTTTGCAGTTTATAACTGTAAAGTAGCAATTTTTCAGAGTAAAATGAGCAATTTTACAATTTATTACTGTAAAGTTAGTAATTTCTACATTTTGTTACTATAAAATTAGCTGTATTATACTGTCAAAACCATATGTATTTTTTAGTGTTCAAACTAAAAAAATACTCTTCGCCACTCCACTTTGCCCCACATTCCCCTAGAATTTTTTTTTTAGTGTGAACATTTACCATTAATACAGATTTATTCGCATAAATACTCATGTTTCGGAAAATGCACATTCTGTTTTACGATTATATCGTACATTTTTGTGCTTTAACACGTGAGGTGAGTGGTGGACGCTTTCCAGAACTGCATCCGAGTTGAAAAGATGCCAAAAAATAATAATAACTGAGTTTTTCAGCTTAGGACAAGAATAATCATTTTTCTTTCGTTTAACAAGGCATGCCACTTATTTATATAATGTTATGAATGACGGCTCAAAGATAACCATTCGCTTATAGTATCTTAATTAAAATAATTGAGGGTTTAAAAAAACTCACTTCACATTCGTTCTACTTCTGTACTTTTGGAGTAATGCTTAGCAAATAATCAATAATACTTACACAGTAAAAAATGAATGCTGTTTTTATAGTATAATACAGCTAATTTTAGAATAATAAACTGTAAAAATCGCTAATTTTTACAGTACTAAACTGTAAAATGTGACTTTTGCAGTACTAAACTGTAAAATTGCTCATTTAACCGCAATAAATTGTAAAATTGCTAATTTTACAGTTTATTGTTGTGCATTTTACAGTTTTAAACTGGAACCTCTACTGCCAGTATTATACTGTTGTTTTTACAGTATAATGCAGCTAAGTTTTGCGGCAATAAACTAAAATTGCTAACTTTACAGTAAGAAACTGTAAAACTGCTAGTTTTGCAGTTTATCACTGTGCATTTTACAGTTTTAAACTGGAACCTCGGCTGCCAGCATTGTATTGTAAAAACAACAGTTCATTTTTTGCAGTGTAGTAGATGTACAGTATCTTAGTAAAAATAATCAAGAATTTAAGAAAGTAAAAAAGACACTCACTTCAAAAATACTTTAGGGTTTAGGCTGCGTCCAAATATTTCTTTCATCATCTTAAAGCTTTGAGTCATATGAATCGTCGTCGTAATGGTTTGAATAATATAATACTTTTATGATTTCAGTCTTTGAAACTATTTTAAGCTTACCAATAAAAAACTTCGTATTTGTTCATTTTGTATAATATTTTCTTTTATCGAATGTAACCTGTAATTAGTCGAACCTCATCAAAACGAATTCATTGAACGAATTCCAATTGATTTTAAAGGAACCTTTAAAATCAGTTTGTCTAAACCGTCAGTTCGAGGAATCTGAAGAACAATACCCTACAAACCATTAGGGTGGTGGTCGGAAATGTAGTTCGTCTTAGCAATAACTCGTTTTAACCCTCGTGGGTCCCTCCCATTTCGGTACCACTCAAGAGCCTTGGGGTCATAAGCGACCCCAATGTTTCCTTTCATTGATTCATTATGATTATTGAATGTTACATGCATTTTTTAAGTTCATACACTTTTAAATGATAATAAAAAATAAAAATAAAAGACGCAATCAAAGTAACATTTAGTTCATGCATTAAAAATAATAATTTTAGAGCAAAACTTACAATAACTGTACATTTATTTGTAACTGTTACAGACCTGAAACAAAGATTTTTGCAAGTGAATTTCAAACGCTTATAACATTTTTCGCTACATTTTCTATCCAGCTCTCTATAAGACAAAAGTTCCAACTCTCTCTTTTGTTTGGCATTAGTCTTGCTTCCACTCATATTTGTATGAGTGGAATATATATATATATATATATATATATATATATATATATATATATATATATATATATATATATATATATATATATATTTATATATATATATATATATATATATATATATATATATATATATATATACTGAAGTGACAAAAGTCATGGGATACCTCTTAATATCGTGTCGGCCCTCCTTTTGCCCGGCGAAGTGCAACAACTAGACGTGGCATGGACTCAACAAGTCGTTGGAAGTCTTCTGCAGGAATATTGAGCCATGCTGTCTCGATAGACGTCCATAATTGTGAAAGCGTTGATGGGGCAGGATTTTGGGCACGAACAGACCTCTCGATGGTGTCCCATAAATGCTCAATGGGATTCATGTCGGGCGATCTAGGTGGCCAAATCATTCGTTGGAATTGTCCAGAATTTTCTTCAAACCAATTGCGAACAGTTGTGGCCCGGTGACATGGCGCATTGTCATCCATAAAAATCCCATCGTTGTTTGGGTACATGAAGTCCATGAATGGCTGCAAGTGATCTCCAAGTAGCTGCACATAAGCATTTCTAGTCAATGTTCGGTCCAGTCGCACTAGAGGACCAAGTCCATGCCATGAAAAAACAGCCCACACCATTACGGAGCCACCACCAGCTTGAACAGTGCCTTGCTGACAGTTTGGGTCCATGGCTTCGTGGGGTCTGCGCCACACTCGAACCCTACCATCGGCTCTTACCAGCTGAAATCGTGACTCATCGGACCAGGCCACGGTTTTCCATTCATCTAGGGACCAACCGATATGCTCACGTGCCCACGAGAGTCGCTGCAAGCGATGTCGTTCTGTCAGTAAAGGCACTCGAGTCGGTCTTCTGCTGGAATAGCCCAAGAAATCCAAATTTCTCCGCACAGTTCTAGCAGACACGTCCATTGTACGTCCCACATTGATTTCTACGGTGATTTGACGCAGTGTTGCTTGTCTGTTAGAATTTACGACTCTTTGCAGACGTCGCCGGTCTCAATCTTTAAGTGCAGGCGGTCGACCACTGCGCTGTCCATGGTGGGATGTTATGCCTGAAATTTCATACTCTCGGCACACTCTTGACACAGTGGATCTGGGAATGTTGAATTCTCTAACGATTTCCGAAATGGCATGACCCATGCGTCTAGCTCCAACTAACATTCCGCGTTCAAAGTCTGTTAATTCACGTCGTGCGGTCATCATCACGTTAAAACCTCTTCACATGAATAACTTGAACAGAAATGAAAGCTCTGTAAAAGCACTGCGCATTTATACCTGTTCTATGCGATGCTACTGCCATCTGAAAATTTGCATATTGCTATCCCATGACTTTTGTCACTTCAGTGTATATATATATATATATATATATAAATATATATATATATATATATATATATATATATATATATATATATATATATATATATATATATATATATATATATATATACACACATATATATAAATCAATATGTATTAACACTCACAAGCATAAAAATATAGAAAAACAAATTCTTATCAAAATGATATGCCAAGCAATATCAAAACGTTCTAACCAAAAGTGAAAAAATAAGACTGCACTTTAGAGCAAAATGGACCATGTGCTAACCATTTAGAGGTGAAAATATGAAACAGAAATGATATTGAATGTTTGGTGTGTTCATTGATCAATTGCTGAAAAGGTGGGCCTGATAAGAACAGAAGAGTTGGTAAGCAAACCAAATATTGTGTCTGGGGTCGCCAGTGACCCCAAGGACCTTGCGTGTAAAAAATGCAATTTCGGGGAAAATAAAATTAAATAAAAACAAAATAATAGCATTATTTTGTATAAAAAACTAAAGGAATAAAAGTCACAAAATGCCATTAAAAACAAATGGTTCATTAACAAGATGTATTCAACAGAAATTGCATTGGGGTCATATATGCCCACAGGGACCCACGAGGGTTAAGAGTGTTCGTATTAACGAGGTTCAACTGAAGTAATTCTACGAAGGAGTTCTACGACAAGAGGTGCAACTGTGCAATCGTTGCGCCTCCCTGCACCTCTCATCCCCTGCTCCTCCCGTTGCGCCTCCCGATCAATGACTGCACCTCCGCGTGGGTTGAGTTGTCTTTTAGGGCCGCCGCGAAGTATTTCCCATAGAAGACTTTCTTTCCCATTTTACTTTCTGAATAGCAACAGCCCGTAGAAGCTTTTTTGGTTTTTGAATGGCAACACTTTTTGCTATGGTAGCCAATATTTTGACAACTACAAGTTTCGAACTCCAATTTTTCAATTTACAAAATCTCAGAATTTCGTATATAAAATGAAAATAACAACCAACAGCAACAAATTTGCTGACAAAAAAGTATGATATGACTGAAATAATTTTGAAAGATAAAAACCACATTTTACAATAGTTGAAGATCTCATTGCATTAGATGCGAAAATTAAATGAACTCCATCAAGCGCAATATAACAAGATATCCATGTAAAATAAATTGCATTTCAACATTTCAAAATACATAAATTAAACATTCCGGAAAATTAGCAGTGTAGAAGGAGTTCTCATATAGAGTTGCATATCTCCCCTAAGGGCAAGGACGTGTCCGCAAATAAAACAAAGATCCCTCTTCTTTTAGAGCAACAGAAAAAAGGGAAACATTTTCTTAAAAGCTTCAAAGACGCAGTTTTCGCGGTGTACCCCCTCCCCCTCCAAGCTGTGTACCCATAGTTCATTAAAAAAATACTGACTACAATCAGTCAGCCATGTCATAAGAAAAAAAAGCAACGTATAAACATAACCCTGTAATTACGATAGAATAAAGTTTAATTGAAATTAAAAATCAACGTAAATAAAATACAAATTAGGTTCAAAGGCCTAACTTTCGACCTAATTTGTGCTTTATTTACGTTGATTTTTAACTTCAATTATATTTTAGCACAAAGCTTATTTGATCATTTTTCATTTAAGAATCAGGTTAGTTTTAAAAATATGATTTTCTTACCTTGACAAGCGACATCAAAGAAAGTAGTGAATGCTATGTCCAAAACAAGTGTTATTGTATTATTATTACAGTTTGAATTTGTGTGAAAAAATTTCACTTCATCTTTCAATGATACTTCTTACTTTCTACTAACGAATACAAAGGAGTGATTCAAAGGAATGTTTTCGATAATAAATGCATTACGAAATGCACTGAAATTTTAACAACTAGTTCCGAGTAGATACGTCAATGTCAGATATCTCGAAGCAAGTTACAAAATATCTTTTAAAAAAGCATGGATTTTCTTTTCTGTATTCAAAAATGTTGAAATGTGTTATCTATTGACGTAAGTTTTGTGCAGAATCAAACAATTGGCTTCGAAATTAGTTCAAGATTAAGAAAACAATGTCGAGCTTTAAGTCAGTAACCTTGAAATTATTATATTGCAAATTTGGAAATCTGAATTTATAAACAAAAAAACTTTAAAAAAATATTCTTGGAAGAAAACAATGCGTTTCAAGACCCAAATAAGAAAAATAAATGTGAATAAGCCTTAGTTTGGAAATTAAAAAAAAACATTGGCATTGGAAAATCACATTTTGTAGCAAAAAGAAGTTGAAATTGTGAAATGAAAGACTTCTTTTTCTCTCCAGTTTATATAAATGAACAAGTTACGTGACAAAAACTGTTTTGAAACTAAAACGCGAATTCTATTTCGTCACCGACATCCGTTAATTTATGGAAATAAAGATTAATAGGGAGATAATGCTTCTTTTTTTTTCCTTCTATCACGTATTGTCGCTTGAACATCAAGAAAATTGCATGTGATACAATATCCCTCACGAAACCTAAGGTAAAAAGCGTGCATTTCTACAATTTTTGAAGAGAAAAATCGTTACCAGGTGTTTATAGTCTGCTTAATAATTTCAAAATTAACGCATAATAAAAGAACAACAAAATATTTAAAAAATTTCCCAAGACCCTAACCAATTACACAGGCCAACGATGAAAAAACTTTTTTAATGAAAATACCTTATTCTTATGTTGTTTAGGTTGCTGAATCCAAATATGATGCTTAAAAAGTTGTATCACCCACCATTTATTCACATTTTATAGTTACATTCATGAAATAAAGAAACATTTTTAGAATTTAACAGCTTTTTCATAGTTAAGATAACATGAAAAAATAGGTCTAATGAACAAAGATGATGTTGGCAGCACTGCTGAAACACATGCTACAACATGATGGGGGATTACTGTTGGTCACTTCACCGGGAAGTTCAGCAAGCTATTCATCGCAGGAAAAGCTACACAAGAAGCTTCAAGGAAAAAAGGGAAAGAAAATATAAAGCAATTCCAGTTGACAAGTGAACCTTGTATCATCACATAAAATTACTATTCCAAGTATTTTACTGTAAATACAAACCATTTTTACGATTCTACAGTGTTTCATTGATTTCCCTATATACTGTAAATGGGTATTAGACTATATAATAAAATACATTTTGCTTGGAAACTAAGGGTGATACATAAAAACTACAAGCAGATTTGGATTCAGCACATAAAAATCTATCAAGATCAGCTATTAAAATTAAAAAAGTTTTCAAAAAGGTTTTTTTTGTTGGCCTGTGTTATTTACTCTCTTAAGATTTTCTTTAATGCACTTGAATTGAGTCTCAACCGTTAAAAGAATAGCACAACGACCGTTGCATGAAAAAGTATTGAATATATCGCTGAAACATGATTGATATTTTAAGGCATAAAATCTGTTAATAGACCTTACTTTGAAGAGCTAAAACCATCTTTGCAGTCCGATAATTAACCTTACGAAGCGTGTTCACCATAAAGATTGAGGTCACATTGATTAGGTCAATGTAGAAAAAAAAAATGTCGCTATTAAAAACCGTTCGATCATTAACGAAGTATCCAATGTGCACGTGACGCTATCGACTGAATCCATCAATGTCTGACCATTTTTCTTCCAATGACAATTGAAGACCTCTGTGCAAGAAGGTTAAAATCTCCACTTTTAGTCGGATTTGTGTTTTCAAGGAAATATCGTCGCCTTAAAACAACAGTAGGGTCTTGCTGTTATTTTTAGGATAAGATCTAATTGTTGCTCTGAGTTGACGATTTATGAAGAAAAATATCCTCTCTCATTATGTACAGGAATAAAACATCTCCAGCCAATAGTCCATACAATTATTTATTATTTTTTTGTATCTTTTTTTGAAGCAGCCGTAACGCTGGCCACAACATCTAGTGGTCAGAGAAGTCTGACCCGGATGGGGAGGCTTCGCGTTCGAATACCGGCTCGGGCATGGGTGTGCTTTTTCTCTTCTGTCTTTGACCTTTCTTAGTGTGAATGTATTGTGCTGTGAATGGCTGCCCACCAGAAAAATGGGTCCTTATAGCATGTGTGTACTGTAGAAGTCGGACTTCGCTCAAAATTACGGTACAGTTGGAAAAGTGAAGCAATGCACCCCAAATTGCCAGCCTAGCTGGCACAACGCAACAATTACAACAGAAGCTGCAGCAAGCAAAGTTCAGGAGGAAATGAAGAAACATTTTTTTTTTACCCAATTTGCTATTTTACTTTGAAAATAAGTGTTTTCTTTTTCTTTTTTTCTTATAAAAACCATTACTTTTTTATAGAAACCAAATATTATTTAGATTACTATTAAAAATTCAAAATTTATTTGGATTAAAAGAAGTACTTGGAGCTAGAACGGGACAGATCTAAAGCGTGACAAGAAATTGAAGATATAAGTAAAATTTCATTTTTTTAATCAAAATAGCATTACAATTGTTTTCAGAGAGGTATATCTAACACAGCGGTAGGCCTGTAGATCGTGATCATCAAGCAGTCGATCACGAGGCCCTATTCAGTCGATCCCGACAATATTCTGGATCATGTTTTTGTCAGAGAAAAATCTAAATTATTTTCTAGAAAAGATTAGGCGGAACTTCTTAATCAAAAATTATTTGAACGTCTTTCAAATCGTTTTATAATCGCTGGGAAGGCCACAATTTTAAATTTTCAAGAAAAAAAATCGTTTTACCTTTTGTTCTTGAAATATGTTTACAAACTTTAGTATAAATTTTCAGGTAAAACATTGTTTCGAACGAGACTTGCCCAGTGGCACGAAGAGGGCAAGAGGGGAAGATCCCCTGAAGTAGATCTTGGTGTTTGCCAAACTTGGAAAGTAGCTCCGCAGTTAATTTAGGTTGTTGCTTATCGCAGGTTGTTGACTATCGCCATATCGCTGAAGTTATTGTTACGTATCCAGGGTTGAATGCATGACAATAACTTCAATGCCATAACTTTTGTCGTTACTAGAAGGTATGAAATCGGTACTGAAATTCTTCCTTCTTTATTTTGAATTGTAAAGCAACGTGTCACTTACAAATTATCAATTTTCATATATTGTTCTCGAAAATTGAGTTGACGTGGTGAGAAATAGAAACAAACGTTAAGTTATGAAAAAAGTTACAATGATATGATTTTTGACCTACTGAAGAAATGTTAAATTTCCATTGAAATTCTTTCTTATTTTTTTTTTTTTTTTTATGTGAAGCAATGTGTCGTTTGCAAAGTGTCAATCATTATAGAATGCTCTTGAAAATTCATATGATATGATAATAAAAGGAAACAAAGGTTAAATATATCACAAAAGTTTTAATAACATTAATTTTGACTTCACTGAAAAAGTGAAATTCAAACTGAAAAATTTCCTTTTGTATTTTTGATTGTAAAGCAGAGTTTCACTTACAAATTCTCAATTTTTAGACTTTTCTTTAAGATTGAGAATAAATGGTAATAAGGAAAAACAAAGGTTGAATACATGGCAAAAATTTTAATGACACGATTTTTGACGTTTCAGAATAAATATAAAATTATCATTGAGATTCTTACTTCATTATTTTTAATTGTAAAGCAATGTATCACTTACAAATTCTCAAACTTTAATAATTTTTCTTGCAAATTGATATGAGATGGTAAATAAATAGAAACTAAAATTGAATACATAATGAAATTTTAATGATATCATTTTTGGTATTGCTGAAAAAAAATGGGGAAATTAGTTCGGGGAAACTCCTCCCATTTAATTTTTAATTGTAATGCAATGAATCAAATACAATTTTCAATTTTCATTAATTGTTCTTTGAACTGAAGGTCGAATTGTTCTTTTTGCTTTTTGAGTGACGAAAAGTATCTCGTACTAAGACATAGGAATAAAATGCAATCTAATACCTCACTTAACGTTTGAGAAAATGATCGTGCGTTATCAGAGCAAAGCTTTCCAAATTCTGCTGACACAATCGAAATAGTTTTTTCACTTGAAAGAAAAGCTTTCACTCGACTTTAAGCAACCCAACAGATATTTCTCTTTGTGTAAGGTTAGGCTTAGGTGTAGGCAAATCTAATTTGCAAAGACATTGATATTTTTGCGAAAACTATTTCAATGTAAAACACTCAATAACTTCTAAAACATGTAAATTAAATAGTTCTACTCATAGACTGAAGTTGCTGCTTCAGCTCAGAAATTTGCTTTCAAGGAAACCTATTTACATAATCTTTTAGCTTAAAAGCTCAAGTTTTTGTTTATCATAGTTTTGAAAGTTACTAGGATATGTTTTTTATTTAAATTCAGACTACTAAAATATGTGCTTAAATGTTTACAAAATATGGAAAACTACACTGCTAAATTTGGAAGCCATATATTGTAGTAATAAGTTTTAAACTTTAAAATTTTCAAAGATAACCAAGGTTTTGGGGGAGGAGTAGATAATAGTCTAAAGCAATTTGCGCAACGCGTTACATGCGTAGTGAATATGTAACCTAAATTAAAAATTGCGTAATTGAAGGAGTATGGATGTATATCTTCAAATGGCTACCAAGTACTTTGCCAAACCAAGGAACTTCCATATTATATACTATGAAGCTAGTTTCAATCGACCCTTTAGGCTCCGTGAAGTCATTATCAAGGGTCTGCCTAACAAAATTGCTAATAACTTTACATACCCAATTTTTCACTTTTTTTCCCAAATAAATCACTTAGCAAGTATACCAACAACCCTGTTGTGACATCCTGAGACTGCAGTTCCGTCCCTGTTTTATGCCAGGAGTAGCCAGTCAGGGGTCAGTCAAGAATAGTCATCAACTGATCTGGAAGCAGATTTTCTCTCATTGATGCTAAGATTACCTTTAGATGAAATCAATGTACCAAACCAGCGAGCATTCGTAAACGATGATGTGGTTTGATTTGAAACATGAAGGCAAAAGCTCAGGTAATATGCATTAAGCTACGCCCATAAGCCAGGGCAAAGACACAACCAATACATATATTTTTTTTCTTTCAAATGGGGCTGCAGTAGAGGCACAACCTTTTGCAGACCTAGTGCGATCCCCCAATTAAGCATCCATTCTTTCACATAGCACCAGAATCGGCGGAATGTCATTACCACGAGAATTTTGACACCCAGTTGCCGCCAGATGGAGGCACCTGGGCTCTTACAAATCAATATATTAGCAGTCCGTTATGACGTCCTGAGACTGTAGCTACGTCCTTGTTGTGGACTCATCAGTCAGAAATAGTCAGTAACCGAATGTGTAGAATTCTTGCTTTAGACCCCCTTTCCTGCCATTCCTAAATAGCTCAGTCTAGTAGTTAAAACAACTAGCTCAGGTGACTAAAAGACAAGGTGAGAGTTCTTTCTTATGGTTTAGAGCAGTTTTTGTTCCGATTCTGTGACAGCTGCGACTATTTAGCTGTGCTTTAGAGACTTTCGCTACATATAAAGCGTTGTAGTTTCGTATGTTGCTGAGTTTGTTCAGGGATACGTAGATCTGTGTAATAAAAGTACTTCTGACGACAATTTTGAATTGGAGAAGGTGAAAGTTCTGGACGCTTTTTCTAGAAAAGTTGATGTTTTGGTCGGTTCACTTTAAGAAAATCTGTACCAGGATGATTTCGTTGAAGGTTTCTTATTTTCTAGAAAGTTCTGGAAAAAATTACTTTTTTTCACTTTTCACTCTCTAAATCGTATCTTCTTTACATACTCAGAGATCTTAAAATCTGGAATTCATTGCTAAGAGCGTATATCAAAAAAAAAAAAAGTTACAAGAAGAATAAAATACAGTCGACGCTCGTTATAACGACCACACGTTATAAAGACCATGCCATTATAAAGACCAGTGGGAAAAGCCCCAACTTGATTCCCGAAACACAAAAATTCTACCCGTTATAGCGACCACCCGTTATAAAGACCTATTTCTTTGGAACGGAGATGGTCTTTATATCGAGCGTCGACTGTAATATTTAATAACAATAGATAAAAGATACAAAAGAGATTTAAGCGGCATACATATGTCTATCATTTTCTGTATAATCACTAAGTTTATTTAGCTATTTATCAGAACACAGAACCATCTTGTTAATCCCGTCTTGGTAGAAATCAGCTCTATGTAAGCCAGGTGTCGACGGATGTATCCGCAGCACATTTAAAAAGAACCGTGTGCCAAGTGAGTGCTCCTTCAACTTAGGAAACAAGAAAAGTCACTGGGTGCCAAATCTGGGCTGCGTGGGAGTCGACTCTAGAAATCCCACCTGAGCCGTTGCAATAATTCCTATGTTGCTGAAGCAGTATGGGGCCTGACATTATCATGCAAAAAGATGACACCTTCACTCCTCATGCCCTGCTGCATGTGGGTACACTCTTTGCCAATACATATCGAATCACAGCTCGCACTTCCACATGAGACTAATTTCTAAGTGCCTTGCCGTTTCAAGCATCTGGGAACATTCACTACCTGGCTGCACACAAGCCGCATAACAAGTAGCACTATTTGTCTACACTCTACACTACGACAAAAAAAAAGTTCTCCGCACTGTGTAGTTTTCAAATTCTGCTGCTTGAAATCTTTTTTCTAACCTATTCTCGGATATAACGGCAGTTAGAAAGAAATTTCATTTCATTTATATTAACTTACTAGCAGTACCCGCACGGCAATGCCCGTACGATAAATGTAAAGGACGTCAACTGAATAAATTTAAATTCACTCTAACCCTCTGAAGTAAAATTATTATATTCTTTAGTTCAAATGTGCTTCACAATCTTTTAAATTAATTTAAAAGTCCTATTAAAGTTTAAAGCAATTCGCCAAATAAATCAAAAAGACATCAAGTTACCGAAGACATTGACAGTAGCTTTTAAATTGTAAAAAATAAATAGACCTAGTGTTTAAGTTTTGCGTATAAAATTAAACCTTGAAAATTGACGAATTGTAAATAATAAATATCTCCTGTTCGTATTAATGGAAAGGAACCTGACGAAACTTTTCTTTCTCCCTCTCCAACGAAAAAATGTTAGGGGGTGGAAGAATTTCTCTCCCTGAATTAGGCGAAATGCACCACAAATGAGACTAATTAATTAATTAAAAAATATCTAATTCGAAATTCAGAATTTGGCCTTCGAGGTGCAAATCACGGACGGGGATACGTTCGAATTTTGTGCCAAGTTTTATGTCTGTTGGTAGAGGAAGGTATTGCACCTTGGGCCAGCATGCATTTCTCTTTTCAGAAAACAGATAGCAGGCTAAAACCCATCCCCCTTTTTCGATTTGACACTAGAGACCGTTGTATCTTTATTTTATTCTCATATCTTATATGCATGTTAAAAAAAAGTTGAAAAGGAAGTTTTGTCTATGTTTAAGTAAAGTTTTCGCGATTTATGTTTTTTGTTTTGTTGAAAACAGCTTCTACAAAAACAGCTGAAGTAAAGCAGCAAGTAAAAAGTACAATTATTTATCTTTATTTCTGCAGTAATTATGTTTTGAAAACTTAACTTGCGAACTCAGTAGCCATTTTCTTTTCTAAAAACCATGTGGTTGTACCTTGGGCAACTTAAATATGGTGTACCTTGAGCCACTTAACTATGCTGTGTTTCGTGTCATTAAACTAAAAGAGAAACATATGTTACTGGATCTCAGTCTACTACACTTCCTTCAACATCCATTTTATTATCTCCTGTTGCATTCTCTCCTCAAATGATTAGACCCTTTCCAAAAGCAGGACTTAGGGAAAAAAAATTCTCGTGGAAGGAAACGTGAAAAAATAGAATGTTAACAGACACTCCTGAGGAAGAACAGATTGCACAAAAGAAACGTCAAACTCAAAAAAATTTGAGCAAAAAGAAATAATAGAATCAAGATCTGAAAGCGGTTTTGAGATACCATATGCAGATTCCAGTGAAGATGATGCAATGCGAGAAGAAATTACTCAATACAAACAAAATAAAATTATGAAATACTTAACAGAAGGAAGCTTTGTACTAACCAGACTAGCAGGAAAGAAAAAAAAATCTTATTTTGTAGCTGAAGTTATAAAAGATTTAGTTGAATGCGAATTAAAGCATTGTGGAAATACAAAAAATTTATCGTAGAAAAAGAAGATATTTATGTCATTAACATTGATTTTATTGAGATAGTGCTACTCCTACCAATTACAATTGGATAGTTAGAGCGCCAACTTTTCCAAATTTCGTTTGCCGTAGATTTCACAAAATATAACATTTGTTTTTAAACTCACTTTTTTTAATATGGCTCAAGGTACAACACTATGTAGCCCAAGGTACAGCACCATGTTGTACCTTGGGCCATTTTTCATTTTCATACTTTAGTACTTTTTGCCACTATATTTTAAATATTTTCTTAAAAGCAAATATCTTTTTAAGAAGCTAAATGTATGAGTGCTCTTTCCCTGTAAAAAAATTAATATACAAGTTAAACTCGTATCAAGAAACTCTGAATGCAACACCTTCCCCTACTAAGGGTGCTTCAGGCCATCGGTGATAAACAAACAGAGAAACAGAGCCCGTCATCTTTACATATATAGATAAAATAATTATTCTGTGAATGGAGCGTGAAATTAATATTACATAAAATAGCTATATTTTTATTTGAGGAAAATTGTTCCAGAGCAATAAAAGGTTTGTTTCAGAATAAAAGGCTTATTTTAATTAATTTGTAACTTCAGTCAACTGAGTTTTGATGTTTTGGATTTAACTAATACTAAAGATTAAAAGTTTGTGCATGAGCAAGTAAGTTTATTTATTTCTGGATGAACTTTTCTATGTTAGTAAATCATTGAGAAATTGCTTTCAATTTACTTAAGCTCTAAAATTTCAACGACGATTTTATTAAAAATTCCACATCATGTATAATATTAATACGTCTGCTCCTAAATATTAACTCGTGTGCATTCTAGTCAATATAAATGTATCTAGATGCTAGGACATATGTTTTGACAAATAATTGTCTAACCTTGTACATTACAATTCACAGGAAATGTGTAAACGCGTGACGGAACTGTTTTGCTGGTCACGCTTATCATTTCAACACGTGAGATCTCATTAATGGCAACACAATAAAAAGCGACTTCAGCTTACCTCAACTCGCATTTGCATTCTGGAAGAGAAGCACGCACCTGAACTCATCACTTTTTGGCAGAAAAGGCATTTTTGAAATGAGCGTTCATTCATAACTGGGCAGTTGCCAATTTGTTTGTTTAGTACTAAATAGCTGAGGGTTAATCTTCCCAATTTATTTCTGGCATACATGTTGGGTAATGGATGAAGAAATATCCTACACAAGCAAAGCAACAAATGGTAGTCTTGTTGCATCTGAAATGGGAGAAAATTTGGATTATCTCCAATGAAGCATTTGAAGAACATACAGAGAACTCGCAAAGTTCGTAAAGGACATACAGACATGAAAATATGTTTTATCTTATTTATTTTTAAGATGTAAAAATTTGTTCGCCTCTTGCGGCAATCTGGTCATCCCTTTTCCATCTTCAACAATCATTGCATAGTAAATTATGGTAAACCAACGCTTGAAGGCACGAATACAGCGAAAGACTGCAGACATATGTTTCGGGGTTACAAGGAACGCCTTTTTCAGTGGAAGTGTGAGCTTTAGGATGAAAAATCATCCGAGAGGCTTTCCTCTTAAAAAAGGGACAAACGAAAGAGAGAGAGAGAAAGCACTAGATGTTTAAAAAAATGTAAGCAAATACATCTTGAATGAAATACTATGTGTCTATAAAATGTTTCTTTGATTTTCCAATACTTTCTACAATATTAGAAACACCTGGTGGAAGGAGGTATTAAGAACTAAATACGTAATATCACAAATTGAAACCAATTTTATACTTATTTGCGAAATACTTTTTGGGAAGCAAATTACTGTAAGTGAGCAATTTTTTTTGGGCTCCCTAACTTACATATCGTGGGTTTACAAGTGAAACACACTAAGTCAAAAAACATGATTTTGAGAACACGCTGATCAAAAAATTTTTATTTTAACTTCTTTGGAATTGACATAATTAAATCAAATTAAATTATAGTAATGGTATTTTTGGTTATTACGAACCATTCTTGACTCTAGCATGCTTATTTTATACTATTAATCCCCAGCATGAAAATGGTAGGGCATTAATAATTATCATTAATTATACGACTTAGTGTGTTTCACTAGTATAGCATTGCATAATAAAGATATGACTTAGTGGGTTTCACCAGTAGAAACAGCTCATTTTTATGTGTAAGATAAACTAAAAATCTGAAAATTAATAATTTTGACTTAGTGTGTTTCACTTGTAACCCCACGATATATTGATAATGGTCGTAAAATACAGTTTAAAAAGCTTGCGTATTCTTAATCCTGTACCTAAGTAAATATTCCTTGCGTTGCAAAAGACGACAAGAAATTTAGTCCCCTTTCTCTGCCAGTACTGGAAGAAAATGTGTGGATATATTTTCATGTGTATATGTGCATGTATGTGAAACAGAGTGAACATTGTATGTATTTTTCATGTGAGTGCATGTAGTATTTGTGTGTGTGTCAGTGTGTATGTGAGACAGAAAAGACATTGTGCATATTTTTCATGTGTGTGTGTAAGAGAGGTGCTTGTTTTTAATGGATGTGTGTGTATATAGGGTGCAATTTTGATACAGGTGTGCAAGTGTGTGTATGCGTGTGAGAAAGAGATAGTGTGTTGTGTATCTTTTTCATATATGTGTGTATGCATTTCTATTTATTATACCTAAGATGATTTTGTTTTTTTTTTTAAATATTGGCTTTCCGGAAGCGTATACTACAAGCTCTGAACCTACTTCAGCAAAATAATTACGTAAATGGGTCGGGGAGATAAACAACAAAAGCTTCAATCCATCAAAAACGCATCTCAAATAGTAGAAACGAATGCAGACGTC
The DNA here is from genome assembly GCA_038373865.1 of Uloborus plumipes. Classification (NCBI taxonomy): domain Eukaryota; kingdom Metazoa; phylum Arthropoda; class Arachnida; order Araneae; family Uloboridae; genus Uloborus; species Uloborus plumipes. The sequence goes on along the minus strand of JAXGGA010007833.1, from coordinate 32,895 downwards.
TACCGCAAGCTACTGCGAGGGTCATTACAGAGCACTCCTGGTGAAAATAGGGGAAAAAAATCGCCGTTGTCATTGGTTACTAAATGCTCCAATGGACTACTTAGATGGAGCATTGAAAAATTTTATGATTGATGCGTTCATTATCGATTTCACCATGGATAGAAGAGTAGCACTCTTCTATTTCTTTTTATGTGCGAGACAAATGGCATAGCAGTTGTTTTTGTAACATGAACAAATAGTGTCCAAGGCATATTGAAATGAAAATGCCTTTTATTGACGAATTTCATACATATCATTAAAAAAAATGTGTAACCTTGTTTTTTCTAATAACACTCGGGTGTCCGAGCCCGAGTAGATGAAATCTGCTCCATTTTAGGCAGGAATATACGGCTTCCGTTTTTACTAGCACCATTAACCCATTTATACCCAGTGTCCTGAAAACGGGACGCTTGTTAGTTACTGCATACAAAAACCTGTAATGGGTATATCCTTTTATTAAAGCTGTTTTTCACAAGTTAAAAAATCCTTCTTCTTGCGAAAATCAGTTGGAGCCACTATTTGGACATCAGAGTTTATTTATTGACAGCTATTTTCAGACAAATCAGTCAAGCAACGATCCAGCATGAGTAGCCACAGAAAGTAATTTTTTTTCGCGAACTTATTTTTCATAAAATTAAACTGTTTTAAAAATGATTTGCTTAAAATGAATTACAGATGCCTTCTGTAATGTTACTTTGCAAAGTAAAGTTAAGTAAGGTCGTATTTTGCTCACATATCTGCAAAATATCCCATAAACGGGACGTTAAATAACTTAATAAATATGGCAACGTTGATCTATTTTACGCATAATATGTATGTAAACCATTCCAAGTAAGAGTTTTAAGCAGATAAAAATTGAAAAAAAATTATTAAAAAAAACTTGGGCATAAATGGGTTAAGGTGGAAGACCGTTTTAGTTCAAACACACATGCCATAAGGACCCGTTTATAGGGTAAGCACCCATTCATAACGCACTTTCACACACAGAAAGGACAATGATAGAAGAGAGAGAAGTACGTCCATGCCCAAGCCAGGATTCAAACCTCGGGGCCACCGCATCACGGTCAGACGTTTCTGACCACTAGACAAGGTGGCCGACATGTGTATTGTATAACCTTACTGTATAAATGCGGCGGCAGTAGTCCTACCTCCACTGCTATGGAGTAACTTAACCGATTTATCAGGTGTAAAGTTACACCATGGTAATGTAACTATAACGTAACGTTTCACCATTTTCTGTGCAAGGGTGCACCAGAATTCTCTGTCAAAAGAAGGAGCATTCATCAGGCAGGAACATTCCCTTCAATTATTCGTTTATTTAATGTTTGTCGGGTTCATGCTTCCCCACAACCAATCAATTTTCCCAGATTCGTAAGTTATTTTATTTACACACAATAGGATTGAAGCCCGAACCGCGAAGTTACCACGTACAGAGAGCTCTCGAAGCAAACATGTTTTACCACTGAACCAGTTGAAGAGCATCTTGGTTATGTTCATAGGACTTTAACCCTTTAACTGTCAAGTTATTTTGATTTTTAACACTTTTCCAAGCATAAACCCGAGAAACAGCCGGGTTTGACAAAGAGATGAAGCCGAAATAAACGTCTCCCGATATATATTCGGGTATAACAATACGATGCACTCAAAAAAAAAAATTACCCCGAGTAATACTCGGGCGTGACATTTTCGAAAACCAGCTGTGCCCGAGACTATCTCGGGCATGACAGTTAAAAGGTTAAGAGAGCTGCGCCAAAGTTTGTCTTAATGTTTGAGCTTTGAATAATACTCCGGTAATTTTAACGCTTGGTGAAACTTTACACAGGCTACGTGCAAACGCGGATCCAACTGCTAGTTTAGGAGGGGGTCATTTTCAGAAAGGAAGGGGTCAAATTACAATATCTGTATGAAAATAAGTCCCAAAAATGCAGTTTCAGACTACACTGCTCGAAATTGAAAATGCAACACCAAGAAGGAGTGGTCAGAAATTGATGAAATTTGGTAAGAAGACAGAGACAGCATGGAACAATAAGTGATATTTATTTCAAAATAAATAAGCAAAATTTAAAGCGAGGACGGCGTCGGCTCAGTAAGAAGTAGGACCACCGCGGACAGCGATGCACGAAGAAACACGTCTAGGCATGGAGTCAATAAGCCTGCGGATGGTGTCCTGAGGGATGGTACTCCATTCCCTTTCAACCATTTGCCACAGTTCGTCCTCTGAACGAGGCAGTGACAGGTTCTGCAAACGGCGTCCAATCACGTCCCACACATGTTCGATTGGTGACAAGTCAGGAGAGTATGGTGGCCAGGAAAGCATCTGTACACCTCGTAGAGCATGTTGGCTGATTCGAGCACTGTGAGGCCGGGCGTTATCCTGTTGAAAAATTGCATTTGGCAGACCCTGAAGGTAGGGGATTGCCACTGGCCGCAGTACATTATCTACATATCATTGGGCCGTCATAGTGCCCCGAATACGAACTAGAGGTGATACGAAATTGTATGCAATAGCGCCCCAAACCATTATGCCACGTTGTCGCGCTGTGGGGCGTTCCACAGTTACTGCCGGATTCGATCTTTCTCCACGTCGACGCCACACACGTATGCGATGACTATCGCTGGACAAACAGAAACGGGATTCATCTGAGAACACTACGGTTTGCCATTCTGCCATCCACGTCGCTCTGGTCCGGCACCATTCCAAACGTTGGAGTCTGTGCTGTGAGGTCAATGGCAGTCTTCTTAGCTGGCGCCGTGATTGCAGGCCACGTGCAACCAGTCGACGGGAAATGGTTCTGGTCGACACAGGAACATTCAGGGTACCTTGCACGTGCTGCAGAATCGACGTACAAGTGACTTGCGGGTCCGCCACAGCTTGTCGGTGAATCCGTCGATCCAAGTGGTCTGACGTCACTCTGGCTGCACCTGCACCCCTCAATGTGGATACATTTCCTCTTTCCAACCATCTCCGACGCAGCCGATGCACAGTGCTTGCATCCATGTGGGTATCAGCTGCAATTTGACGTATGGACCAACCTCCCCTTCTCAGTCTGATCACCATACCCCTTGTAAAGTCGTCTATATGCTGGAAGTGTCTTCGTTGAGGACGGCGTGGCATTTCCTCCTATCACACGTATCCTTCGAGACAAAAACCAAATTTCTCCGATAATTAGTCTGGCAGAAAAACCAACATGAACATAGCCCACTTTTCAACTTCATTCTCTTATATCTTACTTCACGTGCGTCGGAGAGCTGCGCATTTCATATCATTTGCATAACTGAGTGACGTGCGTCTACGGTAAAATTTGCATGAATTTCTGACCACTCCTTCTTGGTGTTGCATTTTCAATGTCGAGCAGTGTATATTTAGTCGTGTAAGGGAGGTCCGTTCGGTGGAACGAACCGTTGACTATTTTTCCCGTTTTTCGTGAGCTCTCACGAAAAATTAATCCCGAAATTCGTTAGGCAGTATCATATTTATATCAAAGCCGTATCCAGAAAAAAATTTCGGGAGAGGCTCAGTTTCGCACATTGCCCAAACACACATACATTTTTGTGTGTGCTATGAGTCTAATTTCTAACTGACCCCCCCCCCCCCCCCCCCACGATATTTGATATGTATGTGTGTGTGGGTTTTTTTTTTTTTTTTTTTTTTCATTTCTTTATAATTGGGGGTAGGGGTATCAAGAGAGATATGCAAGGAGAAACCTCCGGACAAATTTTTGAAAAAAAGTTTTAAAATTCTGCATTTTGAGGCCTTATATGGGGCAATTGGGACTTCAAAAACATGTTGGAAAAGTAGGCAAACAACAATCTCATAAATTTCCTGCATTCCTTTGCAAATTTAGATTAATCAAAGCATAAAAAATGTTTAGTTTAACAAATGATTAACATTAAGCGACAGATAGGAAGGACAGGGGAGGAGAAAAGATTAACACATTATCACTTGCTTACATCGGTTTTCACTATAGTTACAGAGTAGTTTTTGATTAGTTCCCCCACTCACCGACCAACTCACCGCACTTAGTAACATAAAATAGCCAATAGCATATAACACATAAAATTCTTTAAAATAAGTAGTGTAGATTTAAAAAATAATTAACGAGAGAGTAACATTCTGGCCATTTAGTTAATTCATAGTTTAGGATTGAAGCACTTTTAAAGGAGTTTCAAAAAGGTATTTAATGATTTTCAAAGACTCTAGAACAGTTAAAATTCTTTGTAGCATTTCATTTGCACTTTCCAGTCTCTGACGTTTTAATAGTTGATTGGACAGTCTTACGAAATTGTTAAAACTTTGAAAGACACATCTTTTAAAGATTAAAAGTTGATATTAAAAATACTAATAACGACAATTTCTTTTTCAATCACTAGTACTGCCAAAAACGAAAAAGAATACTGGTAGCGTAATATTTTTTCTCGTGCTTAACATATTAATAAAGGAATCAATTACAAAGTAACTTCTAAAATACTGAATTAGGTATTTAATGAATAGTCAGAAATGAAACATGTGAGTCACAAAAAATTATTTTTGAAAATATGCTACAAAAAATGCTGGAATATGATTTTTGCATTACGCAGAATATTTTTTTAATCAAGGAGCTGAGTTTCGAGCAACTTGATGCAAACCTCCACCTTCCCCCCATTTCTGTTAGAAACTTTAAAATTCAAGGTTTGCAGCTACATTTAACAAAGTTTTCAAGGTTTTTAAGCATTTGTAAATGGAATTTTTTTAAAGTAACTTTTGTCTACGATTGGTGAGCGTCCGTCCAACAAAGTCGAGGGTCTGTGAACGTATCTATTATTGTGTAGTCTTGTTGATTGAAGGCATATTTAGCTATTAAAATCCTTCGAGGGTTACAAATGCTTATAAATGGAGACCAACAAAGTATCCTCTTAATTGAATCAGGGCGGTGAGAAGCAATCTCAGCAGAGTCGAAAACTAGGGGCCCGGCGATTAGGGGGCAATCCAAGTGGTGTAAGTTTTATGGGGGGGAGGGGCGCCGATCAAACTGACAAGTAGTTTGCCTTGAGCCTGAATTGATTTGGGAAAGAGAGCTGGAAGTGCTAATGAGTCTTGTTTTCAAGTATGTTTTGCAGCTAATGAGAATTTGAATTGTCTTTTGTTTTTTCTTTTTTTTTTTTTTTTTTTGTACTTTTTCAAATTTTTACTCGTTTAATAGTTAAAAGGAAAAAAAACTTTTTTTTGCTACTTAATTTTTAAAAAAAAAGGAATTTTTTTTTCTGTTTTACATTTATAAAACATTTCAGGTTTCGGGGGGGAGGCGGGCCTGTCGCCCCCCCCCCTCTGGATACGGCCTTGATATATATTCGAGTGTTGCATTACGGTTATTCATATAGATTAAAAAGATATTGCGCATTTCAACAGTTGCTAATGTAAGTAAAAGAGAAAGAAAGAAAAGTTGAAACGCTAAATCTGATGCTCCAAAATAGCAATATTTAAGAGACAAAATAAAAAATATAGGAATTAAGAGAAAGCAGTACGGAAGGGAAGGGACAAAAGCGATAAAATTGTCTCCATCTTTGGACATCTTGTCTTTTTTCTAGAGTACTAGCCCAAATTTATTCATTGAAAACCCTCTTTCAACTCCAGCCTAGCTAATGCGAAAGAATATAAGTAAATTTATGCAAATCATCAACGAAAAGAAGATGATGAGGATGAAAATAGTAAAAATTAGGAAAAAAGTGCAAAATGAAAAAAAAAAAAGAGAGTAAAATCAGTGGTGGATGCAGACGATGCTAATGGGAAGGGCAAATGACTAGTGCGTTATATGCGGAGGAGGGAGGGATGACTAGCTAAAATTAAAAAATAATAATAGTAATAAAAATGAATCGTGTTGTTTTTTTATAAAATAATAAATGCGAATAATAATGAAAATAAAAGTTCCAAGTTTTTTGAGTACAAAGAATGAAACTTAAAAAAAGAAGGCGAAAAAGAATTTCTTCTAGTATTCGGAATCCATTATAGAATTTAAATCCTTCAATTTTTGATTCGTTTGAGGGTTTAGAAGCCGTTTTCAGTAATTATTTAGGTCCTCAATTGAGAGAGATAAGAACCTCCCCAATTTAAGACGGATAGTTAATGCCAGAATTGGAACTGCAAATAAAATTTTAAGATAGTTACAGAGTAGTTAGTTGATTAAACTGTTTAATATTCGAGCATAACCGCTGTATTTAATTATGTTCTGAAAATGAACTTTTTGACGATCTTTGGTGTGCAGGAGATTTTGAGGCTCTTCTATAGATATTTTTCGAAACTGAAGCCTCTACAATGTGATTGTCATCTTTGGTGATCCAAGAGAAGAAATGAAATTCTAGAACTCACTCTAATCTTAATGGCTCTTATTCCAATTAAAGACAATCTTTCATGACGTTAGGGGAGGGACGAAGTTCAGAGTCTTGACCGAGAAAGTTTTCGAAGCTGAATTCCAAAACCGTAATTTTAGACGCTCTTCGGTAGTCGGAAGTTCAGGCCTTCCTCCGGCAATTATTTAAAAGGAAAGATTTAAAAACGCTAATGTTGGCCATCTTTGTGTTAAGAGAAAAGATCAGGAAGTCCTAACTTTTCTATAGCGAAGTTTCCAAAGGTACAGTTTTAAACAACCCTTAACGATGGGGGGGGGGGGGCGAATCTCCCCTGAAAATTTTTCGGAATTGATGCTCTAAAAACACTATTGTAGGTCATCTCCAATGACATTAGACGAAAGGATGGGGTGCAGAACTCTCCTCCGGAAATGCGTCTTTATTAAGGCTACAGTGGACAAAAAAAAGATTTTTTTCAATTATTGATTTATATGTCTAAAACTTTGTGTGCTTGTACTATTGTATATTTCCTTCATCTAAAAGCATAAAAAACACAAATTGGTGCAAAAACAATAAATACTTTTTTTTTAATTTAAAGATAAAAAAAAATTTCACAAAATTTTAAAATGCTCAATGCGTCACAATTTTTTTTCAAGCTTCGAATTTCCACTTAATTTCTAATCATCAGCCATGATTGCATAAAACAATACATTACATGCAATGCTTTATGTGATAGTTTATAAAAGACGGCTGAAAATGAAAATTTATATGATTGTTTCAACTGAAAATTTTCATTTTCAGCCATCTTTTATAAATTATCTCATAAAACATTGCATGTAATGCATTGTTTTGTGCAATCCTGCCTAATGATTGGAAATTCAAAGTTTGAAAAAAATTGTGACGCATGTTGCATTTTGAAATTTTGTTAAAAAAATATTTAAACTTGAAATTTGAAAAAAAGTATTCATTGTTTTTGCACTAATTTGTGTGTTTTATGCTTTTAGATGTAATAAATATACAATAATACAAGCACACAAAGTTTTAGACATATAAATCAATAATTGAAAAAATCATTTTTTTTTTTTTTTTTTTTTTTGTCCACTGTAGCCTTAAAGTTCCAAAATCGCAATTTTTGATTTTTTTTTTTATTTTCATGCTAGAGGGAAAGAAATTTTGTCGTCTTCTGCAACCGGAATTTTTTTAGAGCTGAAGTCTTAACCCATTAATGCCTGACATTTTTTTTTCAAAGATATTTTGTATACTGGTTACAAACAGTGTTTATTGGACAGGAAAAATAATTAAAAAAATATCATGTAAAAATAATTTTTTTATTAAGAAAGAAAAATCGTCTCTTAAAAGTTACGATAGACCCCAGAGGGTACATACTTTTTTTACTAAATTTTTTTCTGCCTACGATATAATATTTAAACAGAAATTTTATAAGAAGAAATAAAATTAGCAATTAACATAAACTGGGAAGCTGGGAATAACTTTGAAAACTTAGCTTTTTTTCTTGAGATTGTGAAGGATGTCATTTTTGATAAAGATCATATTTAGACTGCTACAGAACACACTTTACAATGGTTATGTGCTGCAATATGTTAATAACGAATTGAAACAATACCAAGGAACGAATTGAACACTATTATTTGGTTGAAATGTTTATTTTTGGTAAATTCAGACCCCTTTTTGGGACCGTCCCTAAAAAGGGACGCAAGGCATTAATGGGTTAAAAAGGCTGAATTTGCTAACGCTGGGGGAAAGGAAATGTTTAAGGAAACTCCCTCGACCATTTTTCCAAAATGAAGTCCCAAAAGGTCAAACCTTCGGCCTATTTTTGATAACAAGAGTGAGGCGGGGACTTTTTCGGGAAAAAATTTTGGAATTTTGGAAGTTTTAGAAATGCAATTCGAAGCGATTTCTTTTTTGTGGTGTTACTGATGGTGAGAAAAGTTTAGTTCCAAAAATTTTCCGATTTTTAGCCTCCCCCCCCCCCCTTGTGGATTTTCCACTGTCAGGCACAGATTCAAATAATGTCGCCCAGTGAAAAATCTCTAAAATAGTCTGTTTCAAAGCTTCCGAAGATGAGGAAAAGCTTAAGAAATGAAGCTGTTATATTCTTTCTAAAAATTTCAATAGTGTTGTCTGTGCCATATCTTGCAACCTTCCTCCTTTCTCGACACCCATGTAGCTATTACAATAAATTGCTGACATCACTGGTTTATCGAGATGACCGATTGCTTTTCTATAATGCGGATCTAAAATGCAGGTTTAACCGTGGGTGTCCCGCCAAATATAGGAGTATTTGGATGTGAAGCCGCCTTGGGCTTTTGTAACCGGTCAACCTCTAGGTTTCCGAATCATGTAGTTATACCTATACATTATTAACCTATTGTCGTGAAGTGGTTAGATTTTGAGTGCAAGTTTGAAAAATAGATAAACGGCATACAAACAAAATTGCGTTGTGTTAGAAAGAACTTAAACAAACCGCCATCCAAATTCGATCACTCTCCCCGCCATTTTTATACCACGTGCCACAGACATACACAGTGTAGAAAAATAGTGGTTCTGGAACCTAAAAATAGCAAAGAAAGTACCTGAAAAGACGACATCTCACATATATGCTGGTTAGGACACTTTTTTATTTGTTGTTCCTTGTGGGGGAAGGATCGGCTCGGATGGTAGATATATGGGCTCTCGTCCTCTGCTTTTTCCTCCAAATTATTTTCCATCACCGCGGAATAGATTTCGGAACAGTCGGGGTCGTCCTAACTATGTTGCAGGACTTTGATGCAGGACAGCCGCCACTCAGGAACTCTGGGGTCATCTTGTACGTCTCGAGCGGACTTCAGTTGTCGTAGAAAACTAACTTGGCGCGGACTGCATCTGGCATTTCATTCAGAACAAAATGAGGACTCCATCGCACTATACGTTCCCAGGAGTCAAGCTTCTTGTAATTATTTTAAGAGTACAAAAATGGCATGATGAGATGTGGCGGAAAAATCAGGAATTAATTTGACGAGGCAACATCGTCAGATGGTATAGCTGCACTGACGAAAAACGTGGTTGCCGCCAGCCAGGAGCGAACCGTGTTGCCATTTTCAAAATCAAAAAGTTCTGTTCCTAATGCTTCTTCTTTATGCGAAGCACGGAGGTCATGATTACAAGTGGAGTACGAACACAGAGGAGGAACAAGCAGAACGACGCGAAATATGTCGAGCTTCACGACACCTATTAATGCCTAGCGTCCCTTTTTAGGGACGGTCCAAAAAGTGTCCGAATTGACCAAAAATGAACATTTCAACCGAATAATAGTGTTCAATTATTACTTTGGTATTGTTTCAAATCATTATTAACAGATTGCAGTACATAACCATTGTCAAGTGTGTTATGTAGTCGTGTAACCAGTTACAAAATATATTTGGAAAAAAAAATGTCAGGCATTAATGGGTTGAAAGAAATAATAAAAGTTGCTACTCATTTGAAGAGAGATTCCATAATATTGCCGAAAATACATACAGTGAACTCTCACTTATGCGCCGGTCTAAGAGACCAATAGAAAAAGTCGCATAAGTGAGAGAGACGCATAAGCGAACAAGCCAATTTACAGGACTAAAACGCAACATAGGTTCTAATGAGAGAATGAATAAGAAGTTTCTTTTCAAAAGGGACAAAAAAGTACGGTTTGGCAATTATTGTAACGTAACTACAATGATAAAGAGAAAACAAAATTCGTAGCATACCTGATTACAAGCTGTTCCCTCTAAAACGATGCATAATAGATAATTGTCCCTCTCCAAACTCTAGTTCATGCGGAAAAAATGCCTTCCGTGAGCAATAAAGGCGAAAGATTTAAGAGAAGAGTGAAGAAAAATGCTTTTCTTAAAGAAAATAAATAAAAAATTTTAAATTATAGGGAAAATTCGGCGCATAAGTGAAATATTTATCTATACAGCGACGCATAAAGGAATGATATATCATTATTTTGCTATGCAATGTGCTGGGACCATTTAAAATCGTCGTGTAAGTGAAAAAGGCGCATAAATGACGCGGCGTATAAGTGAGAGTTCACTGTAGTTCAGAAATATAATATTTGTTTCCGAAAATTGATTAACTAAGTTAAAACTAAAAAATGGTGTACTTCTTTGAAATGCACAAATTAATTATATTTTATTATTTGGTACTATTTAGCAGACTTCTTTGGGCTAATGAATTCAATCGTATGTAAAGTCTATTGCTACTAAGGGTGGCCGAGCCTAAATTTTTTCCGGGGAAGGGAGGCATAAGTTTTATGGGGAGGTGAGCCCGCCGACCAAACTGAGAGCTTGCCTTGAGCCTGAATTGATTTGGGAAAGAGAGCAGCAATTGCTAATAAGAGTCTTGTTTTCGAGTATGTTTTGCAACTAATGAGAATTTGAATCGTCATTTTTTTTTTTTTTTTCACTTCTTCAAATTTCCCTTCTTTTAATAGTAGTTATAAAATTTATTAACGTCCCCTGCAGAGTCAAACTTCAGAGCATTTTTAAAAAAAACTGTAGATGCGGAGCTTTATATTAGGCCACTAAAAACAAGCAATGGAAAATTCGTTTCCGAAAGTCCGCTGAAAACCAGGTTTTTAGGTTTCTTAATTTCTATAAATACTGGGAAGATTTAAAAAATATGTAAGGGATTGAAAAATTTTTCACTGCGATATGGTTGTGAAAAGGCTTCAACAACAATTTGACTGTCAGGTAATTTCGAAGTGCCTACAAAAAGTTATTAATTCATACCGAAGTTAAAGACTTCAGTTTTTCGATCTACGTTGATTTTGACAAAAAGTAACCGGTAAATTTAAAGCATAAATTTGAAGCGTAACAACCCCCCCCCCCCTTTGGAAGAATGCAACTTTTATTCTAATTCCCCTGATGACAATTAAAAAAATTCAGAACTCATCTCTATTAACATGACACAATTTCTTTATGACTTGACACAATTCGTTTATCATGTTTCTGACTACATTATTGGATTTGTTGTTCGTAAAGTGCTCTCTGTTGTGAAGTGCGACTACTGTAACGCAAAGTTAACTACAACACAAACCAAAAAACCGGCCTAGTAAAATTTAAGAATTTTGGGACAAATTCAAGTAACGGTTGATTCCAACCATCAAGAGTTCAAGAGGTGTAGTATATTTGTGCAGAACTGAAAGTGTTTTTCAAAAATGTGAAAAGTTTTGGGAATAAAATATAAAAATATAATGTTACTCATGATCACAAGAGTTACGGGAAAGATCTTTGACCTCCGTTTTTATAAATTTAAATGAGCATATGCTTGAAACAGAAGCAGCTTTGATAATTACACTAATAAGCTAATAATATTAATCGTTATAAAATATTTAAATATTGGAATGTATCACGCTGTTGATTCATACAATTAAAGTAATTCACAAAGTCACTTAGGAGACTGACAAAATTAATATTCTTTATGGGACAGTAATGAATAGTTTTCTATACGTTTGGGTTTAAATAGTAAGATTTTTCATACTTTGTGGGACGAAAAAAAAGCGAGTATTTGAGGAGAAAAGTAAAATTACCATTCATGTAGATTGGGCTGAAAAGTAACAAACACATTTATTTACTGAGTACTTTTAAATAAGAAAAATATTGAAGTTCTCTAAAAATCACAAGCAAAACAAAGTTATTGTTTCATTAATATACAGGGTGTTCCAAGTCAACTGTCATGACCTATAATTCCTCAACCGTTCGTCCTAGATGCATACTTCCAATTGCAAATTTGCTCAAAATGAGGTAGAGAGTAAAAATATTGAAAGTTTGAAGCGAAAAAATAATTCAGGCAAAAAATACGAAATCTAACTTTTTATAGATACTTCGGGTCCCTAAACTCATATTTAGGGAAAGAATTTCCATTGAAAAATAATACTAACACAAAAAAAGGACATTTGTGCGATCAGAATCCATGGAGAAATGAAACATGAAACTTTATGACTTATACCACTTTACGCTAGCGTTATTTTAAGTGATTTTGGGGGCCATATACACGCGAAATTCGCACCATTCAGAGTTCTTTAATAACAAAATATTCTTTATTTTCCTAAAATATATTTATTTAACTGTAAAAGTTATTTAACATGGAAATTAAAATATGAAAAAAATTGAATAAGAAAGAATGAAAATGTCTTGATGAAGTCGCGAGTATGTAAATTTATCGACACACAATAATGATTGCTTGAAATAACGTAGGCCCTTCACTGTAGAATAAAATCGGCTTAACTAGATGCATTTCGTTAAGACTTGAAGTTACGATGAACACTACGGAACAGTATGTAGAAATGGTGTTGCTTTACGGACAATGTAATCGCAATGGGACTGAAGCTGATAGACAATACGCAATCAAGTTTCCAAATGATATCAAACCATCGACACGTACGGTTTTAGATGTTGTAAAGCGTTTACGAGAAACGTGTAGCTTGGCAAAACGCAATAGAGCCAGCACATCGAAAATATTAATCACAAACGAAGAGATTTTGGGATATGCTCTTGCCTATCCGTATTTAAGTCTTACAGACATTAGCAAAGCAAGTGCTTGCTCAAGAACACACGTATGGAGAGTTTTAAATGCACATGGTGCTTATCCTTACCGACCACAATTGGTGCAAGCGTTTTTGCCTGGAGACGATGATAGACGGTTCGATTTTAGCAATTTTATAATGAACAAGTTAGAAACGGATCCGTCGTTTTTGGATAACCCATGTAGCACAAACGGTTGGGGAATGGTTGGCCAACCGTTTCCCACGGAAGTGATGGCTGGGGAATGGTTGGTTGCCGACCAACAGTAAGCGAACGATGGCCCAACCGTTTCTGCAAACTGTTGGGCCAACCACGAAAATTTTTGATGGCCCATCCAAATTTGAAATCAGTTGGCCCTACTAAAAATAATTCAGTTGGGCCTACGTTGGGAAACCGGCAAAACTTTGCTGAAAGTATTTTCTAATTTTTCCAGATTGTAAATAAATTTAAATTAAAAGTTTTCTACAATGCTTCATTGCATTTTTCATGCTTTACTGCAAAGTTTTAGAAAATATATTTTTTTACAGTAAAATAATAATACAGTTGACGCTCGATATAACGACCATCTCCGTCCCCCAGAAAAAGGTCTTTGTAACGAGTGGTCGCTGTAAGAGGTAGAAAATTGAGTATATTGGGATGAAGTTGGGTTTTCCCACCAATCGTTGTATTGGATAGTCTTTATAACGAGTGGTCGTTATAAAGAGCGTCGACTGTAATTACACATTTTCCGGACGATTTTTACATTTCTTTTCTTTAATCAGCAGATTTACCCCAATATATTTTTTGCTTGCTGGAAAATATTTTTAGTTTTCCTATTTTTAAGAAACATGTTTCGCCGATTTCGTGAAAACCTTCAAAATAGATTCAATAAAAAGATCAGTTATTAATCATTTGATAAAGATAATTTGTTCTAACTATGAAAGTTTATTTTCGTTGTAAGATGAAAAATACTAAACTCCAAGTATCTACTTATATTAAAAACTGAGTATCTTTCTCACTATCTTTCTTTCTAACTATCTTTCTTTCTAACTATCTTTCTTTCTAACTATCTTTCTTTCTAACTATCTTTCTATGTCACGCTTCTTTCTCCTGAACGCCAATGAACTGAAAGTCGAACCAGGTACCGATAGATAGGTAATTTTTCAAGCTTCATTAGTTTCAATCTATATAATTATACGATTTTAATTAGCGAAGATATCAATTAATAAGTAGTCAAGTTTAAAGCGATTAAGCCTAATAAATGATTAAATATGAAATCCATTCTTGCATCGCAAAACGTGGTTGCCATGCCATGAAACAATAATAAAAATGAAAATGAGAATTTTGAATGAAGGCTTAACTAAATCAAACACGAAACTCATAAGCGGGCGACTTACATAGTATTTTTATCGCTAGCTACTTGTAATATTTTGAAACATTCACTTGTTGAAGAGCCATCTACTTATATTAAAAACTGAGTATCAATGTCTGCTTTTTCTCCTTTGAGCGAGCTGAACCAAGGGCGGATCCAGCTTCTGGTTAAGGAGGGGGTCATTTTCGGAAAGGGGGGGGTCAAAGTGCAATTTTTGTGCAAAAATGGGGTGGTTTGGCAGTTTTTTCGTAAAATAAGTCCCAAAAATGCAATTTTTTGCTATATTTGGTCGGTTAAGGGGGGGGGGGGGGTCATGATCCCCATGATCCCACTCTGGATCCGCGCCTGAGCTGAACTTACTGAAACTTTCCTCAACATCTTGAAGGCGCGAAGCATCTCAATAATTCGAATGATTTTTTTTATACAGGAAAAAAGTAAAGGCGTGAAGCGCCTGTTAGCGAGCCGCCTTGGCGGGGAGTAGTTTCTTGACATTTTCCTCACTACTTTCAGGGCACGAAGTGCCCGTGCAACGCCGGGCCACGTTCGTGGTACGTCTTGAAATCGAATGAACATTAAATTATATCAAATAAATCAAATATCAGAATGAGGTAAAAGTTAGAGAGGGGGGACGTTATGCATCAACATGCCGCAGGAAGCTAATCTAGCTGCCCTGGCAGCTAGTTATATTATAAATCTCGACAAAGAGTATTTAAAACTGTTTGTAGTATGTAAGTTAAAAATAAATAACGCTATCTTTGCATTTTTAAATGTTACTTGAAATATCTCCATATATTATTTCTCTAAGCCGAATCCTATACCCGGTCGAAACTCGCTCATTTCTTTATCGAATTGCATGAAAATTTATGATTTTGAAGCTTATCCCGCGGGCTATTGACGAAAATTAGACCCACCCTCTAAAAAGTGTCGGTTCGTTTTTTATTCGAACTTCAATTTTTGGGCACAAAATTGACTCTATCTAGCGAAATAATTGTCGTATCGTCTCCATTTTGATTTCATTCGAAAGATTAAAAAAAATGCGTTCTTTAGAACGTTTCTCCGCTAGCGCCGCGTAACGAGAATCTCGAAAATCCACGTTTAAGCGACTTATAAGCGATTGAAGTTTGAAAAAGTTAAATTTTTTGCTCAACTGTCAAAATCGTTACATTGTTGCTCAAATCAATTTTAAATGCGACATTTCAAGCCAAGGCTTAGCTCGGTAAACCTTAATTGTAACTTTTATTGTTTCAAAATACTATGGTAGTTTTGCGATAACGTTAGTATTTAGTTTAGTAGTAGCCTTGGGTATTTGATTTTAATATAGGGTATCACTTTTGTAGTAGTTGTAAAAGTGAACGTGTCTTTGATCTCTTTGAAAAGTTGTCAGAGCGACGGCAGTAGATGGCGATGTTGTGCAAATGAAGCCAATAAAAATTGTCGTATTAAATTTTAAGTTTAGAGTTCTTTTTTTTTTTTTTTTTTTGCGGAATTCCGCACGGGTCACCTAGTTATTATTATTCATCGAAGAAAGATTCGCGATGATACTTTGTGCAGACGTCAATTTCTGTGTCTAAAAAAGCAGAAATAATATACTTTCTTCTTCAGAATTATAATTTTCGGCATATAGTTAAAAAATCGTCAATGTTCCATTTTTTATTCTTCATTCTAATTTAAAATGGCTTATCGAGAAATGCAAGATGAAAAACATCCGTGGCGTGATCATATGACGCGGAGCGCGTAATCGAACGCTCCGGGGTTCAAACCCGGAGCGGGAGCAAAGCGTCAATCCTGTTGAGAGCGGTTTGGGATTGCTGCACCGAGTATTTTTCATGGTGAAAAAAAAGGAACGAAAAAAAAATATATTTTTCGACGGTTGGGAAGACCGTCGGCACTCTGGTTGGGCCATCGTTGGCCCATCGTCGGGCTTCCACTGTTGGGGAATGGTCGCCAAAGCGGCCATTTCGTATCGTTGGCCGACCGTGCAAGAACACCGTTGGCCAACCATTCCCCAACGGTTTGTGCTACTTGGGAACATTGTATGGACAAACAAAGTACGTTCTCAAGAACTGCTGTTGTCAATAGCCAAAATACTCGTTTCTGGGCTATGCAGAATCCGCATATCCAACGATCCAGTAAGCAGTGCGATGGTCTGTTAATGTTTGGTGCGGCATTTGGAAAGGAACGTTACGTTATACTTTTAACCGCTGAAAAGTATAACGATATATTACGCGGATATTTATCTGACTTTCTAGATAATCATGTTTCGCTCGCAGATCTTAGTAAAATTTAGTTTCAGCATGACAGGTAGAGATGCAAAGTGTGGAAAAAACCCAGTTTATTCCCGGGAAAAAACCGGGTTTTTTGGGAAGGGAATTTTGAAAATTCCCAAGAGTTTTGGGAATTTTCAAAGTTTTTAGAAATTCTGTTTTAAAATTTTTCAAATTAATTAAATTTTGGTAATTAACAACTGAAAGCTTGGACTTTTGTACAATAGACTGAATTATCTGAGTATTTTTATCAAAATAAAAACTTATTTCAGCATCTTTTTTTTTTTTTTTTTTTTTCGTTTTTTTCTCTTTCCAAGAAAGTAACACTTTGTTATAATACTACTGTTTTGAAAGTGTTATATGTATCGATTGAATTATTTATTTCAGAAACCAGTCAAAAGACAAATTTTATTGTTTAATGAAAACATTTATGGCACCGCATTAGATTAATCAATCACGACTACAACACTTTACTGAAAGCAATATCTAAATATGAACATTTTAGTTTCGGATGTTGAACCTTTGTAGAAAATTTGTAAAATAAGGGAATTGCTCCACATCAGCGTAAAACGCGATCGAAAACTAAGGCAGATACAGAAAATCCGGGTACTTTCCATAGGAACACTATTTGCTCCATTTTACGTTTCTGCTTTATTTTTCTGCTTTACGTCAATATGGAGCAGGGCCTTAAGAGTTAATGAGTTTTAGAGCTTGTTTCTTGACTGATTTTTGAAATAAACTGTTCAATTAACAATTCAGTTTTATTTCTTACTCATATAGCATTCATAACAACTATGAAAGATTGCAATGTTTGTTTACATTCAAAATTCCCAATGTTCCCCAAAATTCCGGGTTTATTCCCCAAAATTCCGGGTTTATTCCCCAAAATTCCCGGGTTTTTTCCCCACTCTGAAAATGGTGGGTTTTTTTGCATCTCTAATGACAGGGCACCGGCACATAAACCAGCAACTACCAGAGCACTTCTACGTAGTATGTTTAAATATCATTGGATATGGAGGTCTTTTGGAATGGCCCCCTCGATCCCCAGATCTTAGTCCTCTTGATTTTTTCCTCTGGGGTTTTTTAAAAAGTAAAGTGTACGAGGTAGATTCATTGAGCAAAATCGATTTGCAGAACCGAATTTTATGCGCAGCGAAATGTGTCACTCCAGTAATGCTTCGAAATGTACAATCAGAATTCTTATCACGCATTCAACTATGTATTTTAGTAGAAGGAAAACATTTTGAGCAGCTGAGACGAAACTTCGGCCGATAATCAATTAAAACAAATGATATTCATTTCTAACACATTGTTTTCTCAGATTCTGTTTTTATTTTTATTTTGATTTGCAAGAAAGCAATGTAAAATTTTAGTGTTTAATTTTGTATATTATTTCTTAGAGTTCACATATTTCGTGTGTTTAATATTTTTATATAAAATTGTACAATAATTTACCTTGTCTTGTTATGTTTTGTAGTCTTATAGCATCTGTGTTTATTTTTGAATACAATGAGAAGCGTATGTTTTCTGACATGGACGATTTTCATTATCGAACAAATTTCATTATCGTACCTAATCTAAAAGCTCGTTATTCCTCTGGCAGGGCGAAAATTTTCTTTTGTCAATTTGTTTACGGGCCCTGCACATTTAAAACTCGAATATCTCCGCGAATTTTGATGACACAAATGTCATTTTTTTTTGTGTTAGTATTATTTTTCAATGGAGATTCTTTCCCTAAATATAAGTTTGGGGACCCGAAGTCCCTATAAAAAGTTAGATTTCGCATTTTTTGCCTGAATTATTTTTTCGCTTCAAACTTTCAATATTTTTACTCTCTACCTCATTTTGAGCAAATTTGCAATTGGAAGTATGCATCTAGGACGAACGGTTGAGGAATTAGAGGTCATGACAGTTGACTTGGAACACCCTGTATAGTTAGCGCCTACAGTAGATGATTTTTTTTTTCGGGAGGGGGTGCAAAAAGGTCTATGCCTCTCCCACAGGGAAAAAAAAAAACATTTCATTATGCCACTATTTCTAACTTATATTTCTTCAAAGTAAAATTTTTTAAACTGTATTTCTTTCTTGTAGACTATAAAAAAAAAATGTTGAGGGGCGAAAGTCAAACTACCACTCATGTAATTTAAAGTTAAGCTGATAAGTAAGAAATTTTTTTTCGAAGTACTTTTAAACGAAAATGTATTGAAGTTGTCGAAAAATCACTAACAAAACAAGGTTATTTTTCATTAATATGTAGTTTGGGTCTTCTACAGTAGCGGATTTTTTATGGGGGTGGGAGAAGTCGAGGAACCCGACCCCCCCCCCCCCCAAAAAAAAAAAACCCTTCATAAAGAACATTAAATGGATCTATCAATAAAAGGAAAAATGGAGTCGGGCGAGCACATTTTACTTTTTGGTGCCCCTCCTAAAAACAGTTCCTGTATCCACACCTAAGTGCAACGGCTGCAAATGTTACTTGATTGAAGAAATTTATGTATATTTCAGAATAATTACATTTGTATTTCTAAATTCATTTATGGTTTTACAGGTTGTTTTATGCAAAATTGTTGTAGTGACTTCAAAAGTTATGACAAATAATGCATTGAATCCATTTCTCTGTGTTAAGAAAAAGGAAAGAAAAAAAATTGAATTAAACAAAAATTTGGAAGGGTTATCATACTTAAGATTTTTTCTTCTATATTAAGCATTGAAGGCTTCTGTTTCAAAAATATTTAAAATACTTAAAAGAAAGTTTTAATAGATTATGCATCTGCTTCAAAAAGTGAAGATGAAAAACTGTCTAAGGCAGGAATTCAAGTGAAACACCATTGCAATCGCTTCGAGGCGATCGCAAATTGCAATCGCTACTGGAAATCGAATTACATTAGAATCGCATCTCGTAGCGATTGCATTGGTGAGTTGCGATCGTCCGTGTTTCACTTGAATTCCTGCCTAATGCTTTTATTTCCTTTTTATCGTTTAAAAAATCGCGATCCTTTTCGATAAGCGAAAGCGTTCTGTGCGGAGTGTCCTATGATCACGTGGTGTCCAGCGGGGGATGTTGACGCGCGCTTAGAGGAGAAAAACAGGGGAGAAGGCCAAGGGCGTAGCCAGGACTCACGTTAGGGGGGTGCAAGCAGTGACACCCCAAAAGGAGGTCACTGTGACCTCCCAAAAAGTTCTTATCCGATACAAATTGGCTGATGAAATTTGAAAATAGTGAGACAGTATTGCAAGGCTGAACTTCTTTATTTATTTTCTTTAATTTATTTTCATGACGCCTCACGTCTCTTTTGATAGGCATAAATTAGTATGCATTATTGTATTTTATTTATTTATTTTTTAATCATTCACAGTAAAGTTCTGAGTTTCATTCAGTAAATTAAAATTTTTCTCCTCAAAAACAAGCAAGCTTACTATCATTTTCTGAAAAGTAATCAATACTAGATATAATAACGCAGTTTATATAAAATTCCCAAAAATTTACATAAAAGTCAAATTTTTTAATAAAAACAGAAAGAAAAAAGCAAGAAAGAAAGAGAAAAAAAAGTGCTTGAAATTCTATTAGCACAAAAAAGGAAGAAATTATGAACTCAAAGAAACTATACTTTATTCAGTCATGCACACCTTAAACCAATGGATGGTATAAAATATTTCTAAAAGAACAAAACAGTAGTTTTTTTATAGTTCTGCACCAGCATGTTACAATGAAAAGCATGAAAGGGGACAAAATCGTTTGTCAAAAAAATAAATAAATGGAAGGTCACAGTGACCTACCATTGGCTCTGATCTAGGGGGGTGCATCTGCACACCCCTGCACCCCCCTAGCTACGCCCTTGGAGAAGGCGTATCTATTCCTTTTAAGATTTATGACAATACCAACTTTTTTCTGGTTAATGTTATATCATGTGACTGAAGGAAAAAAGTTTTGATGTTTTTCTGTTTAACCATCAGTTTCTGAAACGAATCTGGCAACACTTTTTTGCTATTTAAAAGGCCCGCGTCCGAGATTTGTTTTGGTAGCGGTCGCAGAGCTGTGTGAGAATGTGACTTGTGTTTTAGGGGTTGTAAAGGGATGTTGAACGCTAAAATGGACCTTTTTGCTTTGTTTCACAGGCTGGTGAATACAAGTTTTAAAGTAGCTAAGAAAAACAGTAGTCCAAATACTTGACAGCTAGAATTAAATTAAAACTTAGTACAAGGTGCACTCACAATTCATGTAAAAATGACTAATGTAGTTTGTGTCAGTTGTGGTAAATCTTGCCCTTTTATTTACAAACAATTTAATTCCGATGTCATTAAATTGAACACTTGTGTAAGTTAATTGATTGTTTTTGCGATAACCTTTTTCATAAAATTTGATAGACTTATCATTAGTATTATTATATTCTTTCTTTTGCAGGAAAGTTGTGGAGAGTTGGTGGACCCGTATGTAGAAGCAGAATTATCTGTTATCGTAATTGATATGTTATTACTGAGAAAAAGCGTGCTACGACATGTACTATTCAATTCCAATCTTCAGGTTGAACTGTCTGTATTAAAAAAAGATTTCTTTTGATTGTAAAATGTTTATGTGCAAAATTTTTTTGCATTGACACTTACTAACACAGTATTTTTTTTTTAATCATTGTTGTACAAATAAAAATATTTTACTTCAATTAAGTGTTAGTTCAATTTAGTACACTAACTGCATCTAGAAAATTTATAATTTTCCCCAGCTTTTATGTAATCATTGTTAATATTCTATAAGTTTTTATCTTTCTAAGTATTAAAACGTCCCAAAAATTTTTATGCTTTCTTGTGGGATACTCTTGGTACTTTTCCTTCACAGGTAAATCACTCCGATTTTTAATCTTGGCAATTATTTTTCCTGTTGTAATTGTGAAGGAATTTCTTTTGTAGAATAAAGTTCCTATGGTTTGATGCAGAAAAGATTCTACATGTAATACTACATGTAATAAAGTGAAAATTGCCATTTTTGAACTTAGTTCCTTCTGGTTCTGAGGTATAAATTTTGTGTAGTTTAATGTGCTTTGTAAAGAAAACAAGACTACAAGTTCCATTAAAATGAAAAATTATTCAAACATGAAAAATCCCATTCGTAAAATAACTTTATGTGTCGCATTAATGTTTAAAATAATCAGCCAAATAAATATATTAACTGATAATCTAAAATTAAAACAAAAGCAAGCATGGCAACGTTATAAACTAAATTTGCAATTTGCACCAGAACAAGAAACACAAGAAAGTACCAATCTTTCTTGTTTCTTATATGTGATACATTAATGTAAGCTTTAGTTGATTCAAAAAATAATTTTGCTTATAATTGCAACTTAAAATATTTATTATTTCTGTATAAAATTTATTTTTAGGGGATTTGGAAGCTTATAGTATTATTTATTTTGTGTGATGCATATCAGAAAACTTCACAAAGAGTCTCATCAGAAAAGCCTTTAAAACACACGACAGTAATCAATGAGATAGAATTATACTTTTATCTTATGTGCTTTAAAGCATTCTTAGGTAAGTATTCGTTCTTATTTTTCATTTCTAAAACTTAATTATAAAATTCTTAACTTGATCTTAAATGTGTAAATTGCTAATTAAATATTTAATTATAAAGCATGATGAATTTTGATCACTTTATCTCTTCTGCACCTCCTTTTCTTAGAAACAATTATGCTTTAAAGAAATAATTTAATATATATTTTTTAAAGTGATTTATCCAAAAAGAATTGATACTCCCTGCTGATTAAACTGCAATTTTGTGCGATAAAATGTTGAAAAAACTTAATTTGCATTCAGCTTACCTCTAGTGTTTACTTTTACTTGTCAGATTTAAAATAGCAAGATCTATTTAAAATAGCAGGATATAAAACATATGGGTTGCAAACACAAACATTTATCTTCAACAATATGCTACAAAAAACGTGAAAACCATGGTTGTTACTTTTCTCTACCCAAGAAGAAGCAAGGAGCGAAATTTAAAATACTTTGAATCCCATCGCCCTCTCCATTTATTGGAAAAAAGTTTCATTCAAGGTTTAAAACTTTATTTTTTTCAATTTTTTAAGTCTTTCAAGCACTTTTAAATGGAAATGGTTTTTGATCACTTCTTGGATATTTTTAGAAGCAAATAATGCATTTTTTATTTATTTATTTATTTTTCAGAATTTCGGGTCTCCCAAGAAAATAGAGCCTTAAGCTATAGCTTGTCCGTAAATCCAGCCCTGATTGTGACACAGGAAAATTGAATGACTATGCAGTCCCTCATAAACAATAATCAAAAGATAAACTGTAGCAAATATTTTAATTTTATGCTAATAATTTTTTAGTGTAAGCTATTAGTAGCGGGACGTGATTTTAGCAAGACTTGACAATGTCTAAAACTTTGCTCTGATAACCCTAGCTCCGTAACAATGAAAAATTGAAAGTAAAAGTAAATGCATTAGATCCAAAGTGGTCAAACTTAAGCTTGATGTGTCAGCTTGTCCATAAAGCGGCTCTAGTTGCTGCATTATTCAAACTTAAGACTACTTTTGAAAAAAAGGGCAGAAGCAATTTCAGCAACAAATTCATAAACTGTTACAGATGAAGGTGGCTGCATAAGAATTTGGGGAAAATGTGTCAAAAGACAAGCAGATACATTCAGTAATACAAACTAATTTCAAAATTCAGTATTTTTAACAGACTTCAACAAAGGAGGAGGTTATCAATTCAAAGCGTACACTTTTTTTTTGTTTGTTCGCACATAACATCTGATCTACTGAACCGAACATCTGATCTACTGAACCGATTTGGACGATTTTTTTTTAATCGATAGGAGATGGCGTAATTTAGGTACCATGTACTCATATGACGATATTTGTTCCCTAGAAAAAAAGTTATTATGGAAAACAGTAAATTTTACGTCATTTCCCCAATAAATGATTAAATTTTCAATCCACTGTTGCAAAAATTTGTTGCCTCGCAACAGCAATATTAATAGTAATCATGATGAAAATTTTGAACCAAGGCTTCTCTGGAGTAAGTATGAAATATTAATAAGTAGTCGAATTTAAAGCGATTGGTCCTAAATGATTAAATATGAAATCCATTGTTACAAAACAAGGTTGATATGAAACTAATGATAATGAGAATTTTAAATGAAGGCTTAACTAAATCAAACATGAAATTAATTAGCGTGCAACGTATGTAGTATGTGTTAAAATTTTATGAACAACGAGAAACTAGAATTGCTTTGAAATATAAATTAGTTGAAAAGCCGTTGATATTTAAATGGCTTTGATTAAGCTTATACACAAATAAATACCAGAGAATAAAAAAGATTATTTTTTAGTGTCAATTATTTAAAATTTTAGACGCGTTGACAGTTTCTTCCATTTTTTAACAGTTTATTTTATGGATCATTTACTTAAGAAAATTAGGTGAAGTTTCGTAATGGAAACATTACCTTCTTTCATAAGTACACTTACACTAAAAAGAATAAGATAAAATAATTTTGGAAAAAAATAGAACTGACTTCAGTTGGAAATTGCCCCAAAAAGTAAAAAATAATTTTTTTCTTTGAACTCCATCGAAACTACTTTTAAACATAAATTTTGAAGTCGGCGCAAAAACGACAGGTAAAATGATATTTAACCGTATTTTGCCAACATTTTTCAGAGAAACCATTGAAAATTAAAAGCAGAATATTTGTACCATAACACGAATGTGTGGTAATGATTGAAATGTATGCGAATGCTCTGAAAGAACCTGGATCCATTAAACTTTATATAGTTGAATTGTAGTTGCGTATGATTCTATACATTGTTTTTGCGCCGACTTCAAAACTTATGTTTTAAAGTAGTTTCAATGGTGTTCAAAGAAAAAAAAAAATTTTTTACTTTTTAGAGCAATTTCCAACTGAAGTCGGTTCTATTTTTTTCCAAAATAATTTTATTTTTTCATTGAAAATTTATGTGATGTGTAATATAATCTATAAATATAAAATGGATGTATGAAAATTTGTTTGTATGTTTGCTCCTTATACAAATCCAGTTTTTGTCAGATTTTCACCAAACTTGGCACAGAGGTTCCTTGATGCACTAGAATTCACATAGGCGGGGTTTTGATATTTTAAAAATATCCAAAAAGCTCATAATTCAAATTTTTTGTTTCAAAATGATCATTTTCTTTCAGTTTTGAACAGAGAGTAATCGAGATAAGCCTTAAAGCATACAAATTGATAAATTTTAACACATTTAAATGTGAGTTTTTTAACAAAGATTATGATTAAAAATAAATTATAAATTTAAGGCTCACATATTTCATTTTCGCATGAAATAAGTTAAAATCAATTATAATTCGTACTCTAATTACCTTGGAACATTGGCGTAGATATTGTATGATGCAGAAAAATTAGAGGTTCCAACAGATATTTAGTTGTAATTTTTGAGAGGATTTTTTGGTCCTCCTTAGAGGAATTATGCAAAAGACAGATTGATGCAGTTTTTATATGCCCATATGGATAGAATTCATTCAAGTAATTTTTTTAGAGCTGCTATGTTGTATTAATAAGAACCCGTGCAACGCCGGGTAATAAGCTAGTGTTAAATGAAATGATTTGAAATGTTATATAAAATGATTAAGTATTCTTATTTTCTTCTCTTCCAGAATATTTTATATTTTCCTCACTGGTTGTCATTATCTTATATTATTCACGGATAGCAAATGTAAAAAGGTAAAACATTCTCTATTTAGTGACTTCACATATAATTTTTACTTTTATGAGTTATTAAATGTGCAGTTTGGGTGAATAGTTTTAGTCAAAGAAAGATAGAACAAAAAGATATAACTGACACTTTTTTTTTTGTCGTGTGCCAGCCAGGCTGGCAATTTGGGGTGCGCTGCTTCACTTTTCCAACTGTACCGTTATTTGGTGTGAAGGCCAACTTCCACAGTACACGCATGCCATAGGGACTCCTTTATAGGGTAGGCAACCTTTTACACAACACATTCACACACAGAAAGGACAAGGACAGGGGAGAGAAAGCACATCCATGCCCATGCCGGGACTCAAACCCGGGGCCACACCATCCATGGCAGACCACTAGACAACATGGCTGGCTTAACTGACACTAAAATCAGCTATAAATATTTGTATGTTATGTGTTTGTAAAGAATATTAAGAAAAGAATTATGCCCTAAAAAGCAGGTGACATTCAATGCATATTTTTTTTAAAAACTATTTTTGCTCGTGTATTGTATACTCATTCTCGTATCAAATAATTCAAAAGTATTTTTTAACAATTGTATTATTAAATTAATTTAAAAATGACAAAGAAACACAAAAGTTAAAAAAATCCTTTTTCTTTCCTCAATTTTAATTTAAATTTTATTCGCTATAGAATTAACCTAAATATAAAGATATGAAGATTTTTGAGTTTTGTAATCAAGAAATCATGTACTTATTTTACTTTATACTTTTTAGTGCAAGCCATTCTTATAGAAATACTCTTTAGAATTTTTAGTATATACAGGGTATCCACTCCAATCGTGGACCAATAGCTAATTTCTAAACCGTTAGAGATAAGCATATAGTTTATTTAGGAAAAAATCTCAAAATTATGAAAGGAATTTTGGGTCTATTCAATGTTTTTCAAAAAATTAAATTTTGAAAGAGTTACGAAATTTAAATTTTTATACAGCCCCCCAGTCCTATCAATCATATTTAGTAAAACATTCTTGACACTGTAACGTTTAAAACTAAAAAAAAATCACTGTTCTACCACAAAAATTGACCGAGTTATGACGTTTTGAAAAATCAAGATTTTGAAGGATTTCGCATAGGGTCCCTTAAGCGATCTCTCGATGACGTCATGAAATAATGCAAAATCTTGATTTTTCAAAACGTCATAACTCGGTCAATTTTTGTGGTAGAAGAGTGATTTTTTTTTAGTTTTAAATGTTACAGTGTCAAGAATGTTTTACTAAATATGATTGATAGGACTGGGGGGCTGTATAAAAATTTAAATTTCGTAACTCTTTCAAAATTTGATTTTTTGAAAAACATTGAATAGACCCAAAATTCCTTTCATAATTTTGAGATTTTTTCCCAAATAAACTATATGCTTATCTCTAACGGTTTAGAAATTAGCTATTGGTCCATGATTGGAGTGGACACCCTGTATATATATATGTTTTTTAATTCTTATTGCTCAGTCTTCATAAAAAGGGTAGAAAGAAAGTTAGTTTTATAAGTGCTTAATACATGGTGTGTATTTTAAGTAATGAGAATAAGTCCACAAAAAATAATTTATTAGAGATATCGCTACAAATCTTCAGTAGTCTTCAAAATATGCTCCTTGAGCATCTTCACACTTCTACAGGCGACATTTCTACACTTCGTGCGCCCCCTGGAAGTCACCAACTGAAGCATCCTTCAGAGCGTGCGTGCAAGCCCTTTTGCCATCATTTACAGTTCCGTGGTGGCGCCTTTTGGGGGCGGTTTTCATTTTAGGGAAGAGGAGAAGGTCTGCTGAGAGAAGGGGTCAAGGTCGGGGCTGTAGGGAGATTGTGGAAGATCTTTTGAAACGGCCTCATGGTTTTGCTTTTGACGTCCGTTAAAATTTTCAGCACGTTAGGCGCAAATCTTCCTCATCCCAAGATCCTGACTGATGATTTTGTGCATAACTATTTTTTCCATTCTTAGCTGTTCTGCGATCATGTGAACACTTAAAGGCAGGTCTGTGTTCAGCAAATTTCGCACACATTGCTCGTTTTCTGCGGTTCTTGATGTTGACGTGCGACCTGCAGAGGGTTCGTCCTCTATGATACCCCCGCCTTCTTTAAACATTTTGTGCCATCTAAAACTTAAGCTTGCAATAAGCTTTCCCTGCCGTAAGCTTGCTGAATCGTTCCACGCAAAATTTGATGTTCAATGCTTTATCGCATTTTGAGCTTGCACACACTTTTTTGAAGACGTCTATGCCTAACGTGATCCCGCCTCAACTAAAGCTAGCAAGCGACTGCCGAGTAGAGCGTTATCAAGGTCCAAGGCCACACTACCGACTTCAACCGGTCGGAGCGCCTTCTGGCGTACAGCCGCGTCAGGACAAAAATATTCTCATTACTTAAAATACAGACCTTGTACACAGATGACAAATAATAAGCAAGTGTTGGAACAGTACTTGAATGTTAAAACCTGTAATCAAAGATGTTTTTTTTTTTATTATTATTATTTTGTTATTCATTTGTTATTACTATTTTTAATGAGAAATTAATATCAATTCTATTCATTTGCTTACTATACATTGAATTATTTGTAAAATTATTTTGCAGATTTTCTATAAAACGCTTATTCCATAGCATTATTCTTGCAAGTTATGGAAAATTATTCATGCTACCCATGATCGTGTGGAGTAGAAGTGACAACTATTGTGAAATTTTAATATCAGCTTTTATTTTTCTATCTCAAGTACAAGTAATTTGCGGTAAGTTATATAACAAACTTTAAAGAATCAGTGTCACTCCTTTCCCCAATTGTCTCTTTTGATACATATTTAAAAGTTACTCATTTGTATTAATCATATTTCATTACATTTGTTTGATTGAAATACATTACTTTTTCAAATTGGACCAGATTTTGCACAATATGTACTTCTTGGGTCAACCTCTTTTTAGTTACATAATTGTATTCTTTTAGAACTACCGTATATACTCGCGTATAAGTCGAGAAATTTAGTCCAAAAAATGAAGTTAAAAGTTAGGGGGTCGACTTATACGCGGGGCAGAATTTCCGAAAATTTTTCCCGAACAACTATTGGAAAAAAAACGCTCAAAAACGAGAAGATTTTTCTGATTCAGTCTAACTATTTTAAACTGACACTAAAGAAGTAAAAACTCATGCATTCTACTGTATTTTTGCATGGTTTGATTGTGAAATAAAGAATAAATAATTACCGTGAACGACCGACGGTGCGAAAGCGCGGGAATAGCGAAATTTGTAATCACAAAATCAAATCCTTACAAAAATTGCGATCGCAAAAATGAAGCCTTTTTGTGAAAAAGAATAACAATCGTGCTATTTTCAACACAAAAATGCTCACTGCATTTCATTTTCCTTTTTTTAAAAACTTTTATATTCAAAAATGGAGGTAAAACGTTCCCGGATCGGTTCCGATTTACAAAAATCGCGATCGCAAAAATGAACCTTTTTTTGTGAAAAACAATAACAATCGTGCTATTTTCAACACAAGAATGTTCAGTGCATGTCATTTTCCTTCTTTTCAAAACGTTTATGCTCAAAATTCGCGGCAAAACGCTCCCAATCGTTTCAGGAAGTGCGGCCTCGACTTATGCGCGGGTTTTCGATTTTTCCCGATTTTCCTTCGAAAAAAAGGAGGGTCGACTTATACGCGAGATCGACCTATATGCGAGTATATACGGTAGGTCATTTTTAGCATCATAATGAGATTTCTTTCATGGTAGCAGATGTATTTAATTGGTTTTATAATTAATTAATGACTTATTTAAGAGCAAGAATCTGAGAGAGTGTCACGCCTGTGATTCATGACCTCTTAGATTTTTTCCTAAAAATTACCAAATGTTTATTATCTTATTGAAAGACCAAATCCAGAATGTTTTGCTCTAAAGTTGAGTTGTTTAGTTTTTATGGACCCCTAAAGTTGAAGGTGCGGCATCAAAAATTAAGCGGATTTTCAAGACATGGAAGTTGCCGTGAGCCAAAACTCTTACCAGGAACTGTTTAACTCCAATTTTCTTTTTGTATATGGAATAAAGAAGGTTGAAACTTTACAAAATGAATGTGAAATTTGTGGTAAGTTGTTGCCGTAAGGTCAGTGAAGGCCCACGAAACAGTGCATTTTTGACGTTTTTTAGCGTTTTTGAGGTCCAAAAACAGCTTGTACATTTCAGTTGGCACGGCAAAAATAGTGTCGTTTGAAAGACCAGTGTAAGCACTTTAAAATAATGTATAAATAACCGAGGAAAGTTCAACGTGCTTTTAGTTGCGTAAGGCCGAAATATGAAAAATGTCATATTTTACCGATATTCAAACGGTCATAACTTCCTCTGCCAACAACATATTGAAATATTTTTTTCGCCAATGTCATACTCTATTCTTTGTCTTAACAGAACAGTTGAGTCCTTTGAGGCGAAATGTGGAACAATTATTTACAAAAAATTTATTTTTTTCTGTGCATTTTTTGTAAAAAAATTTTTCACATTTCGCCTCAAAGGACTCAACTGTTCTGTTAAGACAAAGAATAGAGCATGATATTGGCAAAAAAAAAATTTCAATATGTTGTTGGCAGAGGAAGTTATGACCGTTTGAATATCGGTAAAATGTGACATTTTTCATATTTCGGCCTTACGCACCTAAAAGCACGTTGAACTTTCCTCGGTTATTTATACTTTATTTTAAAGTGCTTACACTGGTCTTTCAAACGACACTATTTTTGTCGTGCCAACTGAAATGTACAAGCTGTTTTTGGACCTCAAAAACGCTAAAAAACGTCAAAAATGCCCTGTTTTGAGGGCCTTCACTGACCTTACGGCAACAACTTACCACAAATTTAACATTCATTTTGTAAAGTTTCAACCTTCTACATTCCATATACAAAAAGAAAATTGCAGTTTAACAGTTCCTGGTAAGAGTTTTGGCTCACAGCAATTTCCATTGCTTGAAATTCCGCTTAATTTTTGATGCTGCACCTTCAACTTTAGGGGTCCATAAAAACTAAAAAACTCAACTTTAGAGCAAAACGTTCTGGATTTGGTCTTTTAATAAGATAATAAACATTTGGTAATTTTTCGGAGAAAATCTGAGAGGTCATGAATCACCTCATAATGCTAGGCGTGACAGTGTCTCAGATGTCTTGCTCTTAATTAATGTATTACCTTGCATTATTTTTATTATTTATTCGTTTTTTCTCTTGCTTAATAAAAGTTTGGTGATATGCTCTACATCCCAAAAACTATTTTGAGAACCTGCAATTGGTCCTCCCGTATCTTCGTGAATGTGTTTTTCAGGCTTAACTGTTACGAGTCCTGAAAATGTGTCTGACCCAGGGCCTTTCAATATCTCAATCAAACCTAGTCAATCATAAGCATGTGTCTATGGATGCGTAAAATTTTAACGGATGTTTGGAATAATGCTTGATTTGATGGTTGCAAGGGACTCAGGGGGGATGAATGATTCCTTCTTTATGCTTGAAAAAAATAGGTAATTCAATGGCAAGAAAAACAGTTCTGTTAAATAGATCTACATTTTTACTATTGCACAATTTTGTTGTTAAGATTTTTTCATAGACTTAATATTGCACAGGAAAACTGAAATTTTGCCTGGAGAACCTTGGCTGCTAAGAGCAAATATTTTCCTCCTTGAAAATATTTGGATTAGGATCCCCCTTCTGTATTCCTAGTCTCACTAATAAACCCAAAAATCTGATTACTAAACTCCAGTCCCTAGGTCTTGGTTTCTGATCTTTCAAGTTAATTGTCAAAATCAAATATTCCATAAGCACTAATAATATGCTACTACATGTCAGGAATAATAGCGAACTATGTTTTCCTGCAACATTGTATTGTGAAATCCCTTGTTGTTTTATCACAAACTAAGTAGGGCCAGGTGGGGAAAACTGGGTCAAAACAAGAGCAAGTTTACAATCAGGCTTTGACAGTAAAAAATATACAGTCGAACCTTGTTAAACTGCCAACCTAATTGACATGCGCCGAAAGTTGGCAAAATTCGAGAGAGGCGGTTTAACGAGGTTTCACCAATTTACCATAAATGTGTGAATAGTTTTTTTTAATTGTATCTAAAAGCAGGTGTATTCCTTTAAAATGAGCTTTGAATAAAAATAGCAAATGGACTCTAAGGGTCCTATTACCTCTAAAAGTGTTATCGCTTAAATCAGCATTTGTACAGTAAATAGTTGTTATCTTCGTTTTCTTCTTTCTAGAACCTTTTTTGGCTTTATTTGAAATGGTTTTAGAAAGCATCATAGCAAAAAATAAACCTGATTCGTCCATGTTGTATATGTCTTTCAAGTCATATTCTGAAATAATTTCAGCCAGCTTTATTATTCCTGCATCAATTTTCGAGGTGTCAACTGCTGCAGTTTCACCATTTCGAGTATGCAAACACAGACCATTTCTCTTTTTAAATCGATCGATCCAACCGTTACTGTAGGAAAAATTCTCAACATCCTAATCTTTACCAAAATTTTTTGCTTGTTCTTTTAGCACTTCATCAGTGAAATCACCATCCCTAAAGCAGAATGCTTTGTGATGTTTTGCGACGTAAAATCATTCACCAAAATTGTTCTGCAAGTACTTCAAGCATTGCAAGCATAGAAATGTGACCTTTTTAAAAAAGTGATCCCACAATCAAAACTGTATCATACAGGTCCATGAAAGGAATATTTGTTTATTTGTTTAGTGCACAGTCTTAACTGCAAAGAAAAGCATGAAATTAAGATTTCAGCTCATATTCTTGACAGAAAATGAAAAACTCTGTACTATGCATCTATTCTTGGCAGCTAAAAGAACTGCTCTGTTCCTCCAAACATCCGGGAACTCTGAGTGCTTCGACACCACATTAGAAATAATGTTTTCACTCAAAATAAAAGCACATGGAAGATAGTACAACCAAGTGATGGCTACACAAAGATGTTGAATGTAAAATTTTTCCCTTATATGGCCAATCATTTACGGATCAGTTTTTGAGGAGGGTGATTAAGGAGCATAAAACAAGTATAGCCAAAGATAATTTTCTGCAGAAATGTATAGGTTCTATGCAAATATCTTTTACTAAACATGTAATTTTGAAGCAAATTTTGCAGATTTTGTGCCGTTCGAATTAAATCGAAAGTTCCTGCAAATGTCCCAAAAAATTCGGCCTTTTGATTTTCTGCCTAGTAAGCGCATAAAAAATTCGAAATTAAAATCGTAATTTGAAGAAATCTGCAGAAATAGTGCTAAATTTCTGCAAAATTATATCTTTAGTTATAAAAACTTATTGCAGAAGATCTGTCTTTTCTGCAGAAAATTTTTCCTCACATTTGAACAGAATTGTTCTGCAGTTCAAGTATCTGTTCTGCGACGTACGTTCCAAATTTAGCAGTATTCTGTTTTAGGGATCACCATGATTTTCATTAAGTTGTGTGATCCACATCAGTTGAGCATTTTCCAAATTTTCATGCTTCTCTGTTTTCATCTCCTTACACTGTGCAACTATTTCTCTAACCCTGAACCATTTTTGTTTTTCCTGGAGGATATCTCTGACGGTCCTTCGACTAACTTATCCCCCCAGAATATCCGAGAAATAATTGGCAATAAATTGTTGGCTTGC
>JAXGGA010007832.1:0-60265 GCA_038373865.1 Uloborus plumipes | reverse complement strand
GAAATCCGATCATCGGCCGATGAGAATTTCATCGGGTTTCGATGAATGGCCGATCATCGGCCGATGAGATTATGCTGCTAGGGTTGCCTTAGAAGCAATTTTCATATTATGTCATTCCCTTTTTGTGTAACGTAAGTTAGTGCCTTGTTTTTGACTGCTGAATTTTGTAAAATTTTAATGCATCGAATATTTTTGTATTTTAATTTTTGACTGTCATTTTCATAGAATGCTTTTTTCAAGGTTTGTATAACAATATTTGTCTGTACTGAGGGGCTAAATGCCTAAGCGTTGGTCACAATGTAACTAAAGTTACCGTGGAATTGCCCATCTGTATATGCATGAGCAAACTTTTCTTTTGGGAATTTTTCAATTGCTTTTAGTCCCTTTTTCCCAATGATATCACTCTGTTCATTTTTGTTGCATGGCTCCAGAAAGTCGATGTGAATGTTGGTGTTGAGTGGAAGCTTTTTGCGAGAGACAGGTTCCTGAACAATGTTCCATTTGTTGTGTTCAAGGCGAATTTTTTCTCTGATATATTGCATGGGTGAAGATCGTTTTAGTCTTGACTTGGCGTTCCACCCCTCAAAGGTAATGCGAGAAATGTGTTCAGGAGCGCGACTTCTTGCTTTGCTTGTGAAATGTTATTACATATTACCTTTATTTTACATTTAGGGCCCTGCTCCACACTGACGTAAAGCAGAAAAATAAAGCAGAAACGTAAAATGGATTAAATGGTGTTCCTTTGGAAAGTACCCGGATTTTCGGTGTCAGCCTTAGGTTTCGGTCGCGTTTTCCGCTGATGTGGAGCAGGGCCCTTACTGTTAATCTGGATACATCATTAAATAGAGTTTGTTTGGATAATATACTTTAAACTACCAATAGAGTTTAAATATTCAAACTTTTTTTTTTTACTTTGAAAACATTTTTAATAAAAACATCAGCAGTATGCGAATGTAAACATTCTGAATTATTTGATACACATAACTGACCTTACAGTTCAGCGGAATGAATTTGTGTACATTATGGTTAGTAATTGATTTGTCTAGCGAGGATCAAAGCGGTTTTTTGAAGGTTTCAACAGTAAATTATTCGAACAAACATTCAAATTCAAAACATTCGCATATGCGAACAGCGAGTTCGCCCAGAGATTCGTCCTTTCCTGTGCGGCGCGCGTAGAACAAGATTCCCCTTTCCAACTACGGAAGAAGGTGATAACCGTAGATTTCCCCTACCCAGTGAAGTCGAAAAACGACTAAGTTTTTAACATTGGGATTTGTCCTGCCCCTACACGCTTGTGTAATTACTTGTCAGTGTCTATGGGAAGGACAATTCCTGAGTCTGCTCGGAATTTCAGTTTCTCAATCAGATGAGGAATAATTCCGTAACTTTTATCACGCTTTACTCATTTCAATAAACATAAATTCCCTATGCAAATAGGGAACTTACAACAAATTGACGAAAAAAAAAAAAAAACGATTAAATCATCTTTCATCGTAAAAATTTTGGAATATGCGTAAAATTTCCGAAATTAAAACAATAATTTTGTTGCTTTTCGTTTAAGTTTCATTAACTTGGAGCAACAAAAATCATGTCAAAAACATATTTGCGCAGTCGCAATTTATCTTCTGCGGGAGAGATGAAAAAAAATTAATGCACAAAATATTGTATCAGGAAGGGTGTTACTGTTAAAAATAAAATTTTTGAAAAGGGCTTGATCTGGACCCATCCCCTTTTTTGAGTTGAGTTGATGATGATTTTAGTGTATTATTTTTCCTGAAAAATTTTCTTATTAGTGAAATGAAGTTTTTTTTTTTTTAATATGCTTCAAAACCATTGTTATCTCCTGAAAATTGGAGTTCTCAAACAAAATTATCACCGTTTTTCATTTTTTTTTCTTTTACATCAATATTAAGTCCTTCGCTCGTAACTACTGCCCCCCTCCCCCCCAAAAATATATACATATGTATAATTTTGCTTTCAAATGGAAAATCAACTAATAATTTTGTGAAAAATCTCCCTCCTCCGCCAAACTCTGACTGTCTAGAGTTAATTACATTTTTTAAGCTTGTTTTAAGAATTTTATTTTGCTTTTAAAATATTAAGCTATTTGTCTGGAAAAAATTTGGTAACGCTTACTTAAACTTTCAATCAACTTCAATATTAAAGTACAAAATTAAACCCCTTACTTTATTTATCGCTTATGTTACAAAAAAAAAAGCGTTTTGGATTCTTAAATTTTAATATAATCTAAGAAATAATTGTCTCTTTTTTAAACATAAAAGATAGAGAACGTGTTTACTTTTTATTTCTGTCCTACTTTCAAGCTAATACTTTTTACAAAGGAATAGGAAAACTCAAGAAACGTTTGGAAAAGAAGATGATAAAAATTGTAACGCCTTAAAGATTATAGCTTTTGTTTTATTTTAGTGTTTTCATTCAAGTGTAATTTCTACCTCAATTTATTATTATTAATTTAAGTTAATAAAAGTTTTTCAGTTGAAATTTTCAACGTGAGATAAGATAATTTAATGGCTAAATACAAATTGCAATTTATGCACATATTACATGGATTTACTAAATATTTACATTATATTACTCATGTAAATTAAACAGGTCATGTATCATGTACATTAAGTATGAAATCGGTAATCTTTGTCAGATCTATCACATTCCCATCAGATCTAAAGACGCCCCCTAAAAAGGGAGTAAATGATCACCTCGTACTTGCCCCTATTTTTTTTAAAAATCTGTTGCAAATGTTTTATTTTAGAAGTATTTTTAAAAATTGAAAATGTCCATAGTCAAATTGTCTCTTTTCCTGAAATTCACCCTAACGAGAAAGAGATAGAATGTTACTGTGCTAGGATTGGTTGCATGGTTCCAGAGCAGTAGCTGATTTTGTGACTGGCAGTAATTACCTCTCCCGAAGGCGATTTTTTTTTTTTATTAACAAATTGTACTTGGTATCAGAAAACTGTCAGACAACTTTCTGAACGTTCGAGACTTCTTTCTTATAATTCAAATTTATTTTAGCTTATTCATTTCTAAAAGGGAAAAGACTCTAAGAAAGAGTAACGTGCGAAAGTGATTGATGACTAATATTAGTTAATACGAGTTGAGCGAAACTAGATTCTGTCTTGATGATCTCATTCACTTATTGGCGGTTTTTTTACATTTTAAAGCAGGACTTTTTGAAAATTTCTCTTCTTAGAACGTGCTAAATTGGCGAAAAACTTACCACCCAGCATTCATTGATAATTTTTACAGTGCGATTGTGCTACGGGTTTTCATTTGTCGTCAAACTTTTCTCAATCGAAGCGACAGAAGAAATGCATCATTTACGAAAATATAGTAAAAGGGTGTCTCATCAACTTTCGTCCATTCAGGACAATAAGCAGTTCGTGATTACTAGAAAATGCATCAAGTAGTCAGCAGATGGCAGCACATAAACTAAAAAAGTTAGAAATGTGTGCTGTCATCTGCTCACACGTCTGCTAATGTTTTGAGCGTTTTTAACTGAGAAAAATAAAATAGAGGTGTGACACTACACACTTGCCACATTGAAATCTTACAAGAAAATACCAGGATATCTTACAAACAGTACTCTGAGTTTAAGGAACGATTTGTTTTGGGATCTTTAGGAAATGGACCTAAATATCGATTTGGTGCAGAGTTCAAAATTTTGATTTTGAAATTTTCATTTGAAAACCATTTTTAGAATATAAACCAATGTCAGTGTTTACGTTAAAATCTGCTGAATTAGACTCATTTGAAACGAAACTGGGAGCGGATTCATCATTAGCGTTTTCAAAATCATTTTTAGAATGCAAGCAAATATCAGCATTTATGCTAGAATCTAATAAATTAGACTTATTCTAATTGAAAGTGAAGGTGATTTCATTATTTGCGACATGAAAATCATTTACAGTATCAGTATTCATGTTAGAATCTTTTAAACTGGACTTACTTGAATCGAAACTGGCGGGTTTTCATTGTTCGTGGAAGATGAAACGTGTTTGCAATATCATTTTCTGCACTTGCATTTCCTTCACAAATCGAATAGGCATTATTATTCTTGAAAAAACTATTAATCTTCTGGATATTTTTCAGCTTTTACTGCTTCTTCCTTTTTCCTTTTCCGAAACTCTGCACCAGACGTTTTTTTTTTATTCATTTTGATGGAAACTTAATAAAATATCAATGCATGACTATTTCGCATGCAATATTAAAGCTAATTAGGTCAGCATATTGGAATAGAATAGACAAGGAAAAGAGTTCGACTTAGAGCTCTGTGGGTCTGCCGTGATCGCATATTAAAAGCAGCAGGGCTGCGGAGTCGGAGGAAAAATAGTCGACTCCGACTCCGACTCCGGGATTTTAAAACTTTAGACTCCGACTCCGACTCCCGACTCCTGCTTTTTTTTTATTATTTATTTTTTTTACCCAAATGTGAAGAAAGAAAAACCCTAAACAAAGGTTGAAATATTAAGTCCATTTTTAAAAGTTTCATTTTTATTCATGGTCGTAGCCAGGACTCACTTTGGGGGGGGGGGGGTAGCAAGCTGGGGTATCCCAGTTGGAGGTCGTGGGAGGTCATTGTGACCTCTCAAAAAGTTCAGTTTTCTCAAGAATTCTCGCAGGTAATTTCACCACATTTACCTCAATTCTCGGAGGTCACTGTGACCTCCCAAAAAGTCCATTTTCTCCAGAGCAAAAGACAAGTGCCGCTCTTGTCATTTGACTCCGTACAAAACTAATCCCTTTCTTGTTAAATGGCCAGACTTTATTTTAATACATTGCATTTTTGCTGCAGATATTTTTTATTCACTTGCATAAGCCCAAACATAGCAATTCGTTTCACAAAGCAGATCCGCCATTTTGAAGCCCTTTTTATTGATCCTAGATGCTTAGGATTTGGATATTGCACGCTGAAAATTTGTATCTGTTAGTTTCAAAGATATGTTTTCACCTCCATAAAATTTCATCCAAATCGGAGGTGGTCGGAGTCGGAGTCGACATGTTTTTCAGCGACTCCGACTCCGACTCCTTTGGGCCAAAATCAGTCCGACTCCGACTCTTCGACTCCGACTCCGACGCCCTGAAAAGCAGACATGGTGGCGGCAACAGCAAGTTTGCTATAATAGCACAGTTATCGTCCCCCTTTTAAAACCAAAATGGCATAAATCAGTTATTATTACTTCTCAACAAAATTCCTTATTTGGAATTTTTTTTTCAAATTATCTGGCAAATTCGAGACTGAATAGGAAGGAAGCATTTTTTAAAATAAAACCTAATGTCTCTTCAGTTTCGTGAAAATACTTATTCTAATGCCGTCTCTTCTCAGCAGATTGAGACATTAGTGCATATTAAGCAAGTAGTTGCCACCTTTAAGCCAGGCCGCCAACTTACCGCCAAACAGTCTGTGCATACTCCTATTTTATTATTCGGTAAAATTCTAGTTTCATTCGTTAAATTGAATTCGCCCCCTCCCAAAAACTGAGTTTTGGCGCCCATGATTATAGAAGCTCAATTAGAGGTGAACAGGGGGCATCTGTTATTCAAGAGAAGGCAGGGAGTGTGGTAAAATCATTACGTTGTGCATCATATGTGACGTATGGATGCAGATTTCATTCGGAACACCTGGAAGTGACATTGAGTACGGAGGAAAAAAAAGTTTTTTGTGTCATTTTTTCAGAGAGCGCCCCCATACCTCTGGCGCCCCCCCCCCCGCGCCGCGGGGTGCTAAAAAGAGTTTGCAGGAAAATTGCACTTCGATCCCTCACTTTCCAAAAATTACCCTTAAAATAATATGGAATCATTAAAAAGCGCATGACAATTGTGCGCGGCTCCTTTTTTTTTGGGTGGAGGAGGAAAATTGTTTTCGTTAATGAAATTAAGTATATGTTTTCGAAAAGAGCAACACTACACTTTGCCAAGTTGGCGACAACCCGCCTCTCCACAGACTGGTTTATGAAAGGACCCTTTCTTCCGCTGCAGCGAGCTCTAGCACGGCTTATTACTAGAGGGAGGGGCCCGCGGCGTAAGAAATCTCTCGACCTCTGACGTCATCAAGAGTAGGGTCAACTTCCCCACCGAGGGACAGGACGAGACAGGACGAGAGGTAGAGAGGGAAGGTAGAATCTGCCTGTAGCTATGGCGGTGTTGGTTTCTTCGTCGGAAGTGATGTTTTAGTTATTTTGTGTTTAAATAATCCTACTATTAGTTGGTATATTCTGCACAAATGCCATGCCTTTCACTTGCAGTGTCCCTAGATGTTCAGGGAATTATAAAAACAAGGAAAAAGTCTCCGTTTTCAGCTTTCCTGCTGACGAAGAGCTGAAGAAAAATGGCTGCACGCTATTCGGCGAAAAGACTTCACTCCTTCAAAAAATGCTAATTTAAGATAGATTTTGTAATTTTTTTCTTTTGTAGTATTGTTATTAGTAGCATTGAGCAAAACCAAATAAGGATACATTTCTTTCAACAGAGCTCAACCGATTTATGTGTATGCAATATTGTTTTGTTTTCATGCAAAAGCATTGGAAATAAAAATTTCAGTTGATGAGTAACATATTTAATTCATAAATTCCGAACATTTTAATATGCTTGATGCTTGGATACTTAAATTTAAGTTCTACTGATATATATTTTTTTTCACTTAAAAATATATGTTATTACGTGTTATAGTTACTATCCTAACTTTTACATATACTTAAGTTGTATCATCAAGATACAATTTGCTGTCACGGCTTTGGTGATGCATCTTTGTTATGACTATAGAGCTTCATTTACACATAATTTTAACAGTTTGGGAATTCTTATAAGTTTTATTCATTAATATTTATCAGAATTACTCATTTTTATTGCTAATATTTTCTTCAAAAAGTTACAATAGTCAACAATAAAAGTCAGTTCATATACAATATGATTTAAAAGAATACTTAATGCAACTGTTTAGAAATTTTTAAAGACCCTTCCAACAATGCACAATGTTCATACTTGGACAGGGACTTGCTAATTATTCTGTTCACCTCTTAATTCATATCAGAAATAGTGCTTTGAACTTAATGCACAGACAAAATTACTTCTGTGCTCTTACAGAAACAACGTAATTATTGACTGTGTAATAGTTAATTCTGTACGGTCATAATTTAAGTAGTAATACGTGTTAACTACTTATATTAAACAGATAAGTTCTCCCCTTCATATCCTTCCTTTTTTAAATTTGTTTTTCAGGTCTGTGAAAATCATTTCAGGCCAGCTGATATTGAAAGAGAATCGTCTGCCTTTGATGACAAAACAGGTCGTCTGATTAGAGCACCACTTCGCTACCCTCGTCTTGCATCAGGAGCAGTTCCCATTCTGCTGCCTAATTGCCCAAAATATTTGTCAGGATCTGACAGTTTCCCGGAAGGTTTGGGGTCAAAATGTCGCGGCCGAAATGTCGCGGGCCAAAATGTCGCGGCCAAAATGTCGCCGAGCCAAAATGTCGCGGGCTAAAATGTCGCGGGCAAAAATGTCGCCGGTCCAAAATGTCGCTGAGCCAAAATGTCGCGGGCTAAAATGTCGCGGGCCAAAATGTCGCCGGTCCAAAATGTCGCCGAGCCAAAATGTCGCGGGCTAAAATGTCGCGGGCCAAAATGTCGCCGGTCCAAAATGTCGCGGGCTAAAATGTCGCGGGCCAAAATGTCGCCGGTCCAAAATGTCGCCGAGCCAAAATGTCGCGGGCTAAAATGTCGCGGGCCAAAATGTCGCCGGTCCAAAATGTCGCCTGCCCAAAATGTCGCGGGCCAAAATGTCGCGTGGTCAAAATGTCGCCGGTCAAAAATGTCGCCGGTCAAAAATGTCGCCGGTCAAAAATGTCGCCGGTCGAAAATGTCGCCGGGCCAAAATGTCGCCGATCAAAAATGTCGCCGGTCTAAAATGTCGCCGGTCCAAAATAACGCCGGTCCAAAATATATCCGTTCCAAAATGACGTAAGTGTATAGTACAGATTGAATGTTTCCAGTAATTCACAAATTCAATGCAGCTTAATTATGTAGCTCAATTTTACTAATAAGCTTGTCACGATATGATAAATACACCTGTTTAGTAACTTTTTTTAAACGTACCAGCTTAGAAAATTAGCTTAAGTTATTAACAAAAATGTAACTAAATTGATTTCTTCTAAAGCTTAAATTATTTCAGTACCAAAATAATGCCATAGTTTTTTCAGGGCTGTACTTAGGGTCCCAGGGACGCTAAATTTCTTCCTTTTTTAATACGCTTTTACTAGTTTCACAAGTAGGTTTTTTTGTTTGTTCGTTTGTATGTATGTAACTCTGAGTCAAAAATAAAATTCACGTTCTTTACAAACGTATAAAAGTAATATGTTTAATACCATTATTATTACTAAAAGCTAAACTATATTGCATGTTGATGTATAATAAGTGCATTTGACATTAGTTGTGAGTTGGGCATCGATCGTCCACAAAATGCATATTATAAGTGCATGTAAACTTTGCGGATATTCAACAGTTTTCAAAATCTTCTTTTGAATTTGATTTACTCTAAAAGCGTATTTTTTAGTTTTTTTAAACTATATTTAGGATTATTTCTTTTTTTTCACACAAAGAAATTAAACAAATAAATTTGCTGTAAAGGCATTTTTTTTTTTTGCAAAAACGGAATACCGTTTAATCACCGCGTAGCCGGCAATTTTCTTATAGAATATTTTCTTTAAGAGTTGTTTGGGGACGTTTGAAATCAAATTAGTTCAGGGAATTATTGCTTTCTTTGTAACAACTGAGTGGTGGAAGGGGAGGTGAAATGTCAAGAGAAAAAATGGTATTATATTCAACTCCACATTTAAATACTGATTGTAACGAAGGTACAGAACCATGTCTGAGCTGATTAACGCCAGAAATGAATAAGCATCTCTCCCTTTAAGACCATTCTACAAACAAAATTTTGTCTGAATACTTGCATTACTTCTTGATATACATCACTCACAAATAATGAAAAATAAAAAGTTCAATTGCTCTGCTTCCTCGATGATGTGGCGTATCTTCTGAAGGCTTCCTATGGGCCAATTTTTATTTTATTTCGTCTGAACCTTCTTCAGACATTAATCACGCTATGCTGAAAACGTTCCATTACATTCTTGCATGTAAAAACTTGGAAGAACTGGCGGCAAAAACCAATCAGCACTGAATCACATATTGGTTGGTACATGTATGTACCAAATTTCATTCTAATTCACGCACTAAGTTTTGTGGTAGAGTCGCCCCCAAAAAATGAGTCACGTAGATACACACTTACACATTTTCCCTTAAAAAAATAAACGATAAAATTGAATTCCTCACACGTCAGAAAGTGTAAATTCTTCCAAATTGACAATTTTTCACTGATCCAATACTTTCTTTTACACATTTTATGAAGAAGAAAATAAAAAGAACTCTATTATTTAAATAATATAGACTTGCTTTCGATCATGTAAGAAATTTTAACAGAATTCAAGTTTCAAACATTGTATATCTGTCTTATTCATTTCACTGTTCTTCAACTTCTTTTTTAACACACAAATTTTCCTTTCGATATCAATTAAACTTGGCTTGGGCTGCTAATCTATTCGTTTTTAAGTTGGTAGATTGCGAGTTACGGTGAAATAAGCTATTGTAAATAAATAACGTACGCTTGTTTGAAAACTATTTGTTTCTTGGAAAGCGCTCGAAACAGTTACAAGCCGAAAGGGTAAATTTTTTTTAGTATTTTCAAAAATTTTAGTCCATACTATCGTTAACGCACACGTTCATCAACAGCAATTAGCAATTTTTTGCTAATTCGGTGTAAAAAAGCCTTTTCATACATTTTAATTTTTGATACTAACTGTATCAATATCGGACCTTCTACATTTTTGTCTGACGACATTTGAACTGGCGACATTTTGGCCCGTGCCATTTTTGACCGGCGACATTTTTGACCTGCGACATTTTGGACCGGCGACATTTTTGACCGGCGACATTTTGGACCGGCGACATTTTAGACCGGCGACATTTTTGATCGGCGACATTTTGGCCCGGCGACATTTTTGACCGGCGACATTTTAGCCCGCGACATTTTGGCTCGGCGACATTTTGGACCGGCGACATTTTGGCCCGCGACATTGTAGCCCGCGACATTTTGGCTCGGCGACATTTTG
Source organism: Uloborus plumipes (assembly GCA_038373865.1). Taxonomy (NCBI): domain Eukaryota; kingdom Metazoa; phylum Arthropoda; class Arachnida; order Araneae; family Uloboridae; genus Uloborus; species Uloborus plumipes. Next base: position 50,085 of record JAXGGA010007832.1, on the reverse strand, counting down.
GACCGGCGACATTTTGGCCCGCGACATTTTAGCCCGCGACATTTTGGCTCGGCGACATTTTGGACCGGCGACATTTTAGCCCGCGACATTTTAGCCCGCGACATTTTGGCTCGGCGACATTTTGGCTCGGCGACATTTTGGACCGGCGACATTTTGGCCCGCGACATTTTAGCCCGCGACATTTTGGCTCGGCGACATTTTGGACCGGCGACATTTTTGCCCGCGACATTTTAGCCCGCGACATTTTGGCTCGGCGACATTTTGGCCGCGACATTTTGGCCCGCGACATTTCGGCCGCGACATTTTGGGCGTATACCCTCGTCTTGCATCAGGAGCAGTTCCCATTCTGCTGCCTAATTGCCCAAAATATTTGTCAGGATCTGACAGTTTCCCGGAAAGTCCGGATGTCAAGAGACAAAAAAAAAAAAGAAGACTCAAGAATTCTTTTTGCCATACAAGATAGCTTGGAATCTGGAGAAAATTACAGAATTCAACCTGAACTGCATTCCTTTAAGGACATAAGAGCTAAGTTGAACTTTCTTAATTTAAAACAAGATTTTTGGACTTTCATTGATAAAAAGGACTGTCTAATGTTTTTAAATATTTCTGATCCACCTAATATTAAAATTAAATATTCTGCTGTGATTTCTAATGACTTACAAGTTTCTGTTAATATTGAGTCTTGTCCTGTTTCCATGCTAAGCAATTTTAAATTTCCTTTTAAACTGCAAAGCATAAATGAATTATCTTCATTATTAGAAACCATGGAGTCTAATAATAAGTTGGAAAATGATGATAAATGCGTTTCGAATACGTTGAAGTTAATTAATAATTTGCTTTCTAATTTGCTTACTCTTAAGACTTGCTCTCATTGTAGACATTTTGTGCAGTTCTTTCTGGAGCAATTGCATCTGGTATTTAAAGAAAAAAAACAGATACGATATTCTACAGATGTTTTGGTATTTTCTTCCCTTTTATGTCACATGGCTCCTCATGCATACAAATTTATCAGAGATAGTGAATATTTTATTTTGCCCCATCCAAGCACCTTAAAAAGAATTTTGTGCTCAGAAGCTTATCCTACTATAGAGCAGAAAGGGAAATTTTTAAACTATATTAAACATAAATTTAGTGCTTAAAAAGATGTTGATAAAACTTTAATTTTACAGATAGATAAAATTCATTTAAAACCAAATTTTGACTTCAAAGGTGGCACTATAGTAGGAACAGCTTTTGATAGTATGGCTGCAGCTTCAAGTGCTCATGTTTTCATGATCAGTAGTATTTTATCCCCATATAAAGATGTTGTACATATTTTGCCCGTAAAATCTATGAACGCTATAATTTGTCATATCAAGCTTTAAATCCCAGTAGCATTGAAAAACAAAATGTTAAACTAGCACTTCAAATATTTAATGAAAGTTTAATTAATGGTGTTTTAAATTTCAGTAATCTCAATATTGATCACTTAGAAAGTACAGCGAATTTTATTAAAATTATTACTCTCTGGTGGAGCATTGTTAATGTAAAAACTCCAGTTGTTGGCATTCATAAAAATGATGAATATAAAACTCCCCTTACTTCTTCTGACAGTGATAAGAAAGTGATATTTCTAACTAATTTCTTGAAATGGTTAAAAGAATGGAAGGAAATGAAATGTGATGTAGGTGCTTTAACTAGGGAAACCCATACGGCCTTGACAATAACTACGAATGGATTAATAAACTTGCTCAGTATTGTAAAGATAAACTTAATATGCCATACATTTTGCCCGGGAAGTTCCAGACTGATAATTTAGAGGCAAGGTTTAGCAAGTATCGTCAACTTGGAGGCGCGCAATACCTTATATCGGTAAGACAAGTTCTTGAAATTGAAAAAAAAAAATACGAAATGAATCTTTGCTGAAAATGGGGATCACAAGCAAAACATTTGGGTTCTGTCCTGTAGAGGATTTTGAAAATGATGAGAACACAGAAGACATAACTTTAGTTGATGAATTATTTAAAGTAACAATTTCTGAAAAGGACTTAAAAAATCTAGACAGCCAGTTACTAGTAGTAGCATATTTAGGGGGATATTGTGTTCGCAGTTTATTTCAGGGGCGTAGGAACCGGGGGAGCTGGGGGAGCTCGAGCTCCCCCTGGAATATTTCAGACCGGCTCAGCTCCCCCGGAAAAATTCCCTTACTCAAAATTTTTGTAGTACATTTTTGGTGAAGAACAAAAGAAAAAGAGAAAAATCATTTGTGACTCTTGTTTGGAGGATGAAAAATCAACAGTATCTAATTAACTTTTAGAGCTTAAAGCGCACAATTTGACATGTTTTTCTTTAATACCACTTTTAATCCGTATTTATTCGCATTACCTGGATTTTAACCATTTTTACCTCTTTTACACGATGCATTGGACGGGAAGATAAAGACAAGATAACTATTTTCAATTCTGGTAGAAGTGCATTTTTCAAAAACTTTTTTTCTAAAACCAAAGAGTTTCAGTTACGTCTTTATGATTTATACTTCCAAGAATTTCTAGAGGAGAGTCCCGAATCTCCCTTGTTCTGGAAATCATCAAAAATCGTCTAAAAGTGCGTTTTTATAGGTTTTAGTTTTGAAAAATTGACAAAGATCATTTTGCTATTCCAGTTCCTGCCTCTAATAAAACCAAAGATGGCCTAAAATGTGCTTTAAAGACAAAAATTGCTAACTTTTGATTAAAATTTTTTTCTAGCCTCTGAAGTCACCAAAAACAGCCGAAAGTCATTTTTAAAAGGAACCACTTTAAGTTCGAGACTTCCTTTTTCTATGGTATCTAAAACTCAGTAGCGGATCACCCAATTAGGCGCATGACGCTCATACTCATGGAAACTGACAGATAGCCATGGATTTTAAGCACAGGTTAACGCCAAAAGGACTGATAGCTCCTAACTGGGCCCTGCAACTAAGCAGGGCTCGACTCACTACTAGTAAGGCCAAAGGCCCCAGAATAATTTGGAGGCGCCCTGAAGATTTAATGGCAGAATGCAGCGGCTGATTTATAAGTTCGGAATCCGTAAAAATGCAATTTTGGGGCCCCATCAGCACTATATAAAACTCATTTATTATGTGTGTTTTTAAATCTCTTTCGGGGCCCTTAGGGTCATAAGGCCTTCGCAATTGTGACATGGTCAATCCGATACTTGCAGAATTAGCAAAAATTCTCGTTCACGGAAGTTTTTTTTTTTACAATTACCAAAGCGTTATTTTTTAATTATTTCTCGTAAAAATACACGTATTGTGTGCATAGCTTTAATGAGTAAGCTTTTTTAAAAAATGAGGCCCCATAGAAAGATGAGGCCCCAAGCCCAGACCTAGCTGACTTGTGTGGTAATCGGGCTTTGCATTTAAGGGTACCTCGGGCTGCAGGTGCCTTTTATTAATTTTTTCCAGGAGAAAAATTGGAATATTACAAAGACAGTATGTTACTTCACAAGGTTTAAAATTTCAAAGTATATTTGTTTCTTTCCTCCAGAATGTTTTATCAAAACAAACAGCATATTTCGTGCTCAACAATCGGTGTCTGTTCTTTATCTTCCGATTACTGTACTATAATTGCTGTTGACGACGACAAATGGACCCTTGTTACGGAACTATGAGGGCGAGGGCTCTAGAGTGAGACAATAAGCGTGTGAGGTCTCTCGACCCTCTCGACAATACCGGGATTTTTTACAAGGCTTCGGGACGCGTCCTCCAAGCTATTGATGAGTCATGCAATGCAGCAGAGGAGAGATTCAGCCAAGACCCCCCGGCGAAAAAGAGCTATTCACTTTTTTCTTTCTTCAGTGGCCGCTCTGACCAGCCAGACGCTTATCAGAAACCTATGCCTGATTCAAGACCTAATTGGCTATCTTCTTTATGGCCCTCATTTCTCAGACTCCCTCCTCTTGTCATTTGTTTGCATTGTGTTAAAACGTCTGGAAACTCAACAGTATTTTTGATTTTTGCTTTGAGCTCTTTTGTGCTCCAACCTGTAACATTGCCAACGCAGCAAAGTTCCCTTCCACCAATTACGTGATTTCCGAAAGCCCCCTTGTATATTCGAAGTTAAAACTTGAACCATTTGTTACGTATCGGATTTTAGCTCAAGAACGGTTGAATTTTCAAGAAAATGCAAAATTTAAACACATATATTTCTTCAATCAAAGATATCTTTCTGAGGTAAGTTATTTATTTTTTTTTAAATTATTCGTCGATTGTGTTGTCTGCAGGATATTAAAATATATTATAATTTGCAAAACAAGGATTGTATGTTCAGCATGGATTTTTGAATCATACTTCAAAAAAAAAAAAAGATAAAGGGTTCATTCTATGTCAAATCAACAAATGGCCAACACTGGTGGTTCCCCGAGAAGATTGCGGGTAGAGCAAGGTGGGGAGTCTCGCTGGTTACGGCCAACATTGGTGGATCTACGGATCTTAAATAGAAATTTCTGAGATCGTTAACAGCGCAATACTTTCAAGAACTTAAGATTGCGTTATATTTAAATAAATATGCGCACTATTATGTGCGGACGAATTAATATTAATGCCCCCACCCCTCACACACACATAAGGTTAAAACTTACGCTGGAAAAAAATTGAAGTTTCTGATGTTCTGAGATTTTTAATACTGCTATTTTTTTAGGAATTTAAGTTGTATTATATTTAGTAAATATATATACTATCAGTGAGAGATATATTAGGAAAAGGAAGCTTAGAGGCTATAGCTCCCATAAGAGGTCAGCATTTACAGAAGATAAAATGAAATTTTTGAGCTGAATGATATTGCAATACTTTTACAAACTTAAATTTGCATTGCACTAAAATCAATGGGGTCTGGACATAACGTCCAAAACCAAAAGGTCAACGGACGAAAGATCCACGTTAAAAAAGTCCGAGGGACAGAATATCCGACGGACACAAGGTCCAATGGATATAAGATCCAAGGGACATAAAATCCGACAGACAAGAGATCCACGGACGGAAGGTCCACATTTTGGACACCTAAGACATAAGGTCAGTTTTCTCAGAGGGTGGACATAGCGTCGAGATTTTGAAGCTCATATCCTTTGTCTCAAACTAATTTTGTTAAATGTTAAAGTTATACGTGGTGCAATTACCACCATAATACATGTTTTTAATATAGAATGTATAGATTCCCCTTCCCCCATTCACGGGATGTTGTGGTAATTTCTATGTTTTGTTACCCTCGACTCTTTTTTTTATTGAAATGTGTTTTATTGTAAATGTGTTTGCGCAGTGGCTAGAAAGAACGGGAAATTTCGGAATCTGCCCTGAGGGTTGATGAATGCATTTCAAGACGTTTTCCTTTTGGGTGGTGGTTGAAGGCAGTGTTGGGCAAGAACTAAAAAAATCAACTAAATTTTTAATCGATTGATTAGTTGACTAAAGTAATCTGACTCGCATTTAGTTCAGATTACTTAAAATTTGAACTATTTAATTTGCCGACGATTAACGTTAGTTCAAACTAACTTCGTTAGTTGGTGAAAAAAACTAATTTAGTTCAGATTGATTTAATCAAGACTAAATTAGTCAGATTAATTTTAGTCAGACTAAAAGTAATTGCACTAAATTCAATTTGATTAAAACTAATAAAATTGATTTCAGTCTGAGTAATTTATTTACGATTAAATTCGATATGGGTATTTAAAGTATGTTCTTGTAAACAGGGGTAGAAACGAGTTAACACGAGTATACTCGTGTGGTGGATAATAGTTGTATTTCTGCGCTTATATACAAACATTTACGTCATATAAGAGTAAGTATGGTTATGCACGAGTATATGCGTGTAAACTCGAGTATATACGAGTTAACACGAGTGTACTCGTGTGTTAGGGATAATTTGTATTTCTGCGCTTGTACATACACATTTACACACAGATACGTGTGAATTCGGGTTTTTACGAGTTAATTCGGGTATATACGTGCGAACCCGAGTATACTCGTGTGTAGGGACATATTTGTATTTCTGAGCTTATATACATGCATTTACGGGTACACACGAGTTAATACGAGTATATAAGAGCATATATATGCAAACACGAGTATATACGTACTATTCCGAGTATACTCGTGTATAGGATTATATTTGTATTTATGCGCTTATATACGAACATTTACGGGTATACACGAGTTACTACGAGTATATGAGAGCATATTTATGCAAACACGAGTATATACGTACTATCCCGAGTATACTCGTGTATAGGGTTATATTTGTATTTATGCGCTTATATACACACATTTACGGGTACACACGAGTTAATACGAGCATATGAGAGCATATTTATGCAAACACGAGTATATACGTACTATCCCGAGTATACTCGTGTATAGGGTTATATTTGTATTTATTCGCTTATATACATCATTTACAGGTACACACGAGTTAATACGAGTATATGAGAGCATATATATGCAAACACGAGTATATACGTACTATCCCGAGTATACTCGTGTATAGGGTTATATTTGTATTTATTCGCTTGTATACATCATTTACAGGTACACACGAGTTAATACGAGTATATGAGAGCAAAAATATGCAAACACGAGTATATACGTACTATCCCGAGTATACTCGTGTATAGGGTTATATTTGTATTTATGAGCTTATATACGAACATTTACGGGTACACGCGAGTTACTACGAGTATATGAGAGCATATTTATGCAAACACGAGTATATACGTACTATCCCGAGTATACTCGTGTATAGGGATTATATTTGTATTTATGCGCTTATATACATCCATTTACGGGTACACACGAGTTAATACGAGTATATAAGAGCATATTTGTGCAAACACGAGTATATACGTACTATCCCGAGTTTACTCTTGTATATAGGGATTATATTTGTATTTATGCGCTTATATACATACATTTACGGGTACACACGAGTTAATACGAGTATATGAGAGCATATTTATGCAAACACGAGTATATACGTACTATCCCGAGTATACTCGTGTTAACTCGTATATACTCCTGTTTACTAGTATATACTAGTGTATGCTACTAGTATATACTAGTGTATGCTCCTGTTTACTAGTATATACCAGTATATTTACTCGTATGTGCTCATTTCTGTTTGTATACAAGAGCAGAAATACAAACATGCCCCTACACACGAGTATACTCGGGTTCACACGTATATTTTCATGTTTACTCGTAAATACCCGAATTTACTCGTATATGCATAAAAATGTATGTATATAAGCGCATAAATACAAATATAACCCTATACCCGAGTATACACGGGATAGAACGTATATACTCGAGTTTGCATACATATGCTCTTATATACTCGTATTAACTCGTGTATACACGTAAATATATGTATATGATCACATAAATATACGAATATTACCCTATACACGAGTATACTCGGGATAGTACGTATATACTCGTGTTTGCATGTATTTGCTCTTATATACTCGTATTAACTCGTGTATACACTTAAATATGTGTAGATGAGCGCATAAATACGAATATAACCCTATACACGAGTATACTCGGGATAGTACGCATATACTCGTGTTTGCATATATACGCTCTTATATACTCGTATTAACATGTGCGTAGACGTAAATATATGTATTTAAGCTCATAAATACGAATATAAAACCTTTTCACGAGTATACTCGGGATAGTACGTATATACTCGTGTGTGCATATATATGCTCTTATATACTCGTATTAACTTGTGTATACACGTAAATATGTGTATATGAGCGCATAAATACGATTATAACCCAAAACACGAATATACTCGGGATAATACGCATATACTCGTGTTTGCATATATATGCTCTTATATACGCGTATTAACTCGTGTATACCCGTAAATGTGTGTATATAATGACATAAATACAAATATAACCATATACACGAGTATACTCGGGTTAGTACGTATATACTTGTGTTTGCATATATATGCTCTTGTATACTCGTATTAACTCGTGTATTCCCGTAAATATGTGTATATAGTCGCATAAATACAAATGTAACCCTATACACGAGTATATTCGGGGTAGTACGTGTATACTCGTGTTTGCATATAAAAAGCTCTTATATACTCGTATTCACTCGTGTTTCCACGTAAATACATGTAATTCTCGTGTACGCGTGTATATGTATGCAAAAGTACATGTACTATATCTCAGTATCAGTTTAAAATCAATCTAGATTTACATAAATCTGAATTTTAATTTTAGTCTAATTTTAGTCCATTGAAATTCAATCTGATTATATTAGTCACGACTAAATCAATCTGATTACTTTAGTTTCGACTAAATCAATTTGATTAATTTAATCTGAACTAAATTAAACTGCACTAAATTAATCATTTTCACAGACTGACTAAGTTAGTTTGAACTAACTTTAATCATCGTCTGCGAATTGAATTCAATCACATTAAATTAATCTAAATTAAAAAGTGCAATGATTACTTTAGTCTATTGAGACTTTAGTTGATTAATGCCCAACACTGGTTGAAGGATAGAGGTAGCTGCATGGAATGGGGGAGATAATTTTTAGCGAGGGGTGGTGATGTCCAGAAGGAAGTAGACTAGTTTTTTTCTGTTTGTGACGGTTCGCGGCTTGTTTGTTTATTTTTCTGTTTTTCGCTTATTTGCTGTTTTTTTTTAATCATTGCCGCAGTCACTGTTGTTCTAGAAGATTTGCTTTTTAAACGCCTTCTTTATTAATCAGTTACTTTTTAATTGCTATTTTTAACATACTTTAATTGTTATTAGTTTTACGAAAGAATTATATCACCAAAGTGTACACCATATCCATACTAGCTTATCTAGTGTCAAAGAAAAAAAAAGAAAAGAAAAAAAAAACAAGGCTTTCGAAAAATTACATTCGCAATGCACTTATGCATCTTACTCAATTCATTTTTATGCAACGAAAATTTTTTATAAAGTTCCTTTTTATATGCACTTATCTATTATTAAAAATGTATTTGACAAATAAAAACTAATTCGTTTCATTATCTTTCGTTGTCATTTTTAAAATTGCTAAGATGTCAAATATTGGGCTCGGATCGCACCCCCTCCACTGTGACTAAGTTATTTAAAAAATTATGTAATTAAGAAAGTTTTTTACTGTGATGTTTTTGTTCTAGAGATGTTTTTTCTTTTAAATAGAAAAGTAAATTATCTCTTCACTCCTCCCCGTCCCCTGCAAGCTTTTTAATTGCAAAAAAAACATGATTTTCTGCATCTATCATCTTAGTGAACAATCCCATTTGTAGTAGCGCCAACAGGAGGGCCTCCGCATCAAGTTGCGCCTTGGGCCTCAAAATCCCATGATCCGCCACTGCGGTAAAACTAAGTTCATATAAGTTTCGTAAAAGTGTACACAAACTTGTCGTCTCTGGCAAATAGTAAAGTTTTTAAATTTCTTTTATCCACAAAATTTTTCTATCTGAGCATTTATGACGTTATAATTGAGCTTGAGTGTACGGGGTGACTAAGTGTGTCTTTCCCCCCCCCCCTCTCCCAGAAAGTGCCAAGATCCTGTGCTGTACCGGGCTCCCCCTGTTTTTGAAAAGTTCCTACGCCACTGGTTTATTTAGAAAATCCCGATGTAATTATTGTTTAGAAAATCTATCTTTAAATCAATGTGAAATTACTGAGAACCATAATTTAATTAAAAGTGTTGACAGAGGAAGATTATTTTATCCAGAACAAAAATTAATTGATGCAATTGCAATAAATTATGCAGTTTTAGAAAAATTGTGCAATGAGCATAAAGAAATATTTTTAAAATGTAAAAATCAAAGGTCGGTAGCATATAACGTAACCTACAGTTTCTTAATTGAAAAAGAAATACTAGGTGATGAGACGTGATCATTTGGGCGGCAACCAATGCTATGTTAAATAATTACTGTAAAATGAAAAATGATTTCTTAATTATGAGTACAAAACAAAAAAAAAAAAAAACAAAGAAAAGGCCAAGGAAAAAAAGGGTTCAAATGAAAAGAATAAAAAAGTAACCAAAGAAGTTCTGTTGCAGTTAATGATTGTAATGAAAGTGTAAAAATTCCAAAGAGCAAAAAATTAAGTACGTTTACAAAAAATTTGTAATCAAAAGTGAGTTTTATGAGTATTTGCTATTTGTTTATGTATTAATAAAAAATTATGTTGCTATATGTGTTATGTGTCTTTTAGTTCTGTCTTTTACAAATTAACAAGATATTTTAATGAATATTTAAATATTTTGAATTAATTGTGCGAATAAAGGAATCATTCGTTTTATTAAAGTGATGTTTATTCGGGTTGAATGTATTAATATTTTTGAAGAACTCATTTATTGTTGCTAATCATAATTCAATTCTAATGCATAATATTTTTTGCTGATGCATAACATAACGATAAATTATTAAATATTGACGAAAACAAACAGGAAATTTGAACCATGTATTCCCAAAGTTTTGATCGATAAGCATCTTTTTTAAACGAATTAAAACTAATTTCACGCGATGAGAAGTCCTCGAAAGTAAAATTCTGTTTTTCAAGAATGAAAATAAAACGATGTTTTCCTCAAGCGCGAAAGTTCTGAAATTTTCAATTCATCACTGTAATCGAAAGTAAGAGTTCTATATATCTATAAGAGCTTGCATTCTTTTATTACTGGGAGGTACACTCAATGATTTATTTTTTTCGCTAGGAATACATTTCTTCTCACGCTTTAATAGAAAGAAATTCGGAACACGAAAAAAAAAAAACACACACACACACTAAAGTTCAGTCACTCAAGGGCCTAGGAATTCCTCAATTTCCCAAAAAAATTTCTGTGATTTAAAATTCCTAAAATTCGCAACTTTGTCCTAAATATCATTAAGTCCAGTCCACGGATGTCTTGGAGCTATTTTTCATGTTTTCATGTTCCCGCAAAAAAACAAATGTTGAAAAAAATTCAACATTTATACTATTTACTCGTATACAAATTTTTTCATTTTTTTTTCTTTTTGAAATTACACTTCATACTTTCCTGTTATTGTTCCTCAAAGAATTATCTGTATTTATTAGTAAACTTTCTTTACAATTATTAACTTATTCGTAATAATAACAATTGCACAAATATTATCATAATATTAAAATAATATTGCAAGAAAATCATAAGAAAGAAAAAACTAAGTCCGTGCTTGTGTCACAAGCGCAGTCACAATTCACCTTCTGGGGGAGAGGTGAAAAAATTCCTTCGCAAACTATTGTATCAGGAATGGGGTTACTCTTAAAAAAAATAAAATATCTGGAAAGGGTTTGACCCATACTCCGATCCACCTATTCGCTGCGTCCCTATCAAGCTTCATCATATGCGATGGAAATTACAGTGATAGGATTGGAAGCATTACTTCGATCCAAAGGACAGCTTGTAGATGGCAAAGGCCCTCCTTTGGTATTTGCGCTCCTTTCACATTAACGCATCGACCAAAAAAAAAAAACCTATGTTTCAATTTTAAAACTTTAGTGAATTTGATATTTGCCTAAATTTAAACGATAATATCAGAATAAATTATTTCGAAAAACGATGAAGAGTAAAAAATAATGCAATTTATCACTCGCCGAGTGAGCGGCAGATGGCAGCACATACTTGCAACTGTTCCTTCGAAAATAGATGAAGATTATTGCTCTATTAGGATTGGTAGCGCAGTTCCTAATTCATCAAACTGCAATTGGTATTCAAAAAACGACCAGATACAAAATAGGTTCATTAAGGTAATTTATCATTTGATTTTTGTCTGTTTTAACGGTCATTGTTCACTATGACTCATGACTCAGTTAACTAAGGCTCGAACGATGGCATTTTTTGGCCGATGGGCCGATGCCGATTGTTGGCCGATTGTTCAAAGTTGGCCGATGGCCGATTATATTCCTTTTCCATCGACCGATGCCGATGGCCGATGGCAAAAAAAATCAAACGATTAGAAAAATAAATGTTTATAGGAGATTTTAAGGATCATATATTTATTTCATTCTACTTTTATTTCCACGAATCCAGGATAGTTGTAATCATTAAGATAAAGTCATTCAGATTTTGGCCTAAATTGCTATTTTACTATCACTCGATCCAGTGTTCACTAGATTTTCCTGTACATACTTGTTTTCCATTAATAAAAACCTAAATTTTCAAACATTACTTTATTTGAAAAATATAAGAAAAATTGAAAAAAAAAAACTACACAATTTATATATTTTCTAAATTTGAGCATTTTTTTGCACAAAAGTAAACAAAAAAATTTTTTGGAAATACCAATTATGCACTAGTAGTTTATTTTATTTATTTATTTATTATTTTCAATGTATTCAATTTTGTAAAAGTGTGGTAATTTAATCTCCATTTATGGAAAAAAAGAAAAAGTGGGAACTCATGAATAAATTTAACTATGTAAGCAGAGCACTTGAAGTGTTGGCAGTAATTCTTTCGATTCGTTCGATGATTCGACAGCAAAATCACAACAAGAACACCAAAGTCAAAATAATACCATAGAAAGTAAAGAGCTAACACGTGCGGTTTGAACTTCTTTCAGTACTTACGTTTTGTGATGTGACCACAATTTTGGCAATACTTGGCGGTGCCCTGCTGTTTTTTTGATGATTAGTAAAGGTTAAAATACGAAATATAATACATTTAATACATTGGTAGTAAAATAATGAATTAAAAGTAGATTTAAAATAATGCTAGAAATTCTACTTATAAAACTTTATTAGTTGGCAATACAATGATAATGAGATTGCCAATTTGGCAAAAACACTTGAAATGGTCACTTGATAAAACGTAGAATGCCCCATTGAAGTTTTTAGGGGCATAAATTTGTAGGCAGGTTTTTTTATGTCTTTTTTTGGGGTGGGGGGGAGGATGTTCTGTAGAATTTGAAGAGGGTGTGCCATCGCCTTTGGGGGAGATGGGAAGCGGGCAAGTTTATGCATACACATAAATTCTTGTTAGTTTCACGCTTCATGGTCAAGAAATATCAAGATAGGTCACTGGGAAAAGTTTTTTTTTTTGCTTTGAACACAAGGTAGTCCCAGCCCCCCAAGAGCCAAGTCGGAGCACAAATCCAAATAGCACGGAGACCAACATCAAAACTAAACCGCAAATACCCCCCCCCCCGAACACCAGGGTGTCAACGATTTAAATCAAATGATTAAAATCAGTGATTTAAATCGTGATTTAAATCAATCGATTTTTTTAAAAAAATCATTGATTTAAATCATCTTTCAACTTAACCCTAAAAATCTTCTTGATTTTTTTATTTACATCAATTCTGCCTTTTGCTTAGTTAACATAGCCTTTCTTCTTTATATTGATTTTTGTCCCTATGGCTTTTTCCCACTTGATTACTTCTATCTATTCAATGTCATCTATTCGTTTTCTCTCTCCTTATTCAATCTTTTTATCCACGTTTTAAGTCAGTGAACACTTTAAATTCGTCACTTAAAAAAAAAAAAAAAAAAAAAAAAAAACTTTTTTTTTGAAACAAATAAGTAAGTTAAAAGGCACTACATTAAAAGATGGTTGTGCAAAAAGTCCTAGAAAGTTTGGCCTGTTACTGTGCTATTGGTGTGAAAAGCAATTTAGACTGAAACTAGAAATGAACATGCCGAGGTGGTAACGAATATCATTTATTGCTGTTAAACATCAACTTATTTGGCTTTCGCCATCCTGATACTGACACAACAACACTGACTGCTACAACTGATACTCTTATACATTGCCTCGTTCTTTTAAGTAAGTCCGCCGTTGCCAAAACCCTTTTCAACTCAGTGGCCACGGCGCACTTTGCATACCTCGTCTTACGTCTGACCGTAACAGCTCCCCCCGATGAACTGTAAGTTCATCTGAAATTTTCACTGTCAGACGAATTATGCTCTTACATGTAATTACTAAAATTTGTTTAAAATATCAAATAAATTCAAATATAAATTCAATAAACAATTATTAAAAATCATTGTTAAACTTGTTAAACTACTATCAAAGAAACATGTAAAATTCAATTGAATACATTAAATTTCGAGTTAAAAGTTCAATCATTTAGCTCCAGTTTATATGACAGCTGAACTGGTCTTCTGAAAAGGCCTGTAGACGTTTTAACAGAACAAGATCTTACTTTGTCATCTCGTCCCTTAAAGACTTCCACCACTCTTCCAATTTTCCATACTTGACGTGGTTCCCGTGATCCTCCCAAGAGAACAATATCGTCCACTTGTATACTCGAAGTATGAAGAGGAGAAACCATATGATTCGACCGCAAAGCCAATAGGTATTCTTCTTGCCATCTGCGCCAGAAAATTTCGATCAGATTTTGTTGGTATTTTACTCTTTTACGCAATTCACTAGAAGATGAGCTGCACGGATAACTTCTTTCAGGAAGTGACATTAGACGTCTCCCCATCAAGAGATGCGAAGGGCTCAAAGGAGCTGGTTCATTAACGTCATCATATATCGTAGTCAACGGTCTTGAATTTACGACAGCCTCAACTTCTGTCAATACTGTATTCATTTCTTCGTATGATAATAACGCTTTTCCTAATATCTTCTTCAGACACTTTTTAACAGTTTGAACCATGCGTTCCCAGAAACCTCCCCACTAGGCTGCTAAGGGAGCAATATATTTCCATTGAATTCTTTCACTGCTGAAATCATCTTGAATTTTTGTTTTATCAAGCGTACTCCATACTTCTAGTTCCTTGTCTGCTCTCTGAAAGGTAGTAGCATTATCGGAATACATTATTCTAATAATTCCTCGCCGGTTTATAAATCGCTTGAAAGCCAAAATAAAAGTCTCGGTGCTAAGATTCAGTACTAGCTCGAGATGTACTGCCCTACTGGTAGCACAAGTAAAAAGACAGATGTACGCCTTTTGAGTTGACTGCTTGTCTCTGATATAAATTGGTCCTGCGAAATCCACTGCCGATACCTCGAAGGCGACTGATTTTGTGATACGATCTGCAGGCAAAGGAGCTGTAACTTCACAAATTGGTTTATTTTCTGCAAATTAAACACCTTTTAATGATACTCTTGGTAATTTTCGTCGCCTTTAAAATCCAGAATCGCTGTCGAAGATTTGTGAGAGTTGCGGCTAAGCCTCCATGAGCAACTTTTTCGTGGTTTTCACAAATCAACAACTTCGTAATTTCACCGCTGTTTGATAACAATATGGGATTTTTTACTTCTTCAGGCAATTCGGAAAACTGTAACCTTCCTCCGACTCTAATAATTTCATTTTCATCTAAAAACGGACTGAAGCCCTTAATTTTCGACGATTTTGCTAATTCTTCCCCGCTAAACAATGCCAATTTTTCCGACAGAAAAGCAGATTCTTGTGCTCTCAAAATTCAATATGTTTCAGCTTCATTGATTTCTTCAGCGTTTAAAGATCCACTTCGTTTATCTTTACTTTTACTGTTATAAATGAATCTTCTTACATAAGCTGTTACTCTTAGTGTTTTTCTATACGTTCCGTGTCGTTTTAAATCAAACAGACCTTCTTCAACTGTAGTAAACAATAAAACTTCTTGTTTTCGCACTTCTCGGCTTAAAGCTTCATCGCTGGGGTCAATACTGGATTCTGATTTTGGCCAATCTTCATTTTTTAACCATTCGGGACCAGTAAACCATGCTTCACATTTAATCAATTCAGATATACTCTTCCCTCTTGTTATTATATCTGCAGGATTCTTCCGACCTGGGCAAAACTCCCAAATGCTTGGTTCAGTTAAGGATTGAATTTCCCGAACTCTATTTTCTATAAAAGGTTTCCACTTTGTAGATGAACTTTTAATCCAACAAAGCGCAATATTACTGTCCACCCAACAGTGATAACTTACTTTCGGCTGGAATCTTTGAAAGATAGGCTTGATGTATGAAACCAAACGAGCTCCTATCAGGGCGGCAGTAAGTTCGAGTCTGGGAATTGTTAGTTTCTTAAGAGGTGCAACCCTACTTTTAGAAGCAAGAAATGTCGTTTTCGTAGAGTTATTTTCATCTGTGTAGCGAATAAATATCACTGCTCCGTAAATTTTAGCACTGGCATCCGTGAAGCAATGAATTTGTACTGATT
Source organism: Uloborus plumipes (assembly GCA_038373865.1). Lineage (NCBI taxonomy): Eukaryota > Metazoa > Arthropoda > Arachnida > Araneae > Uloboridae > Uloborus > Uloborus plumipes. Next base: position 33,973 of record JAXGGA010007832.1, on the reverse strand, counting down.
TTAAATTTTCAAATTTAGCCAGTTCAAAACAATGTCTAGGTATTTCCAGAGTATTAACTAACAACAGTTCTTTATGCCATTTCCCCCACTCCTGAGCAACATCGTCGGGTAATTTCTCGTCCCAATGAACTCCACGTTCCCATAATTCTTGAAAAAGTAATTTTACCCGAACTGTGTAAGGTGAGATAAACGCAAGGGGATCAAATATTCTTCCAGCGGCTCATATTAATGTTCGCTTAGTGCTATCCGATTCCTCAATAAACTTTATTAAACTTGAAGTGTCAAATTTAAAAACATCATTTCGTGTATCCCATAAAAGTCCTAACACCTTTAAGGAAACATCCGATTGCTCACAAGTGTCCGTATCAAATTCCAAATTGCTCCACTGCTTTTCTAGTTCTAACGAATTACTTTTCCATTTTCTGAGCTTCATAGCAGCCTCTTCATTTGAAGCACCAGAAAGTAAATAGTCAACATACATGGATTCCTTTAACATTAACGTAGCTTCTGGGTACAATTTGGAATACTGATGCAAGTGGTACCGTACAACAGCTGACAGCAAAAAGGGACTGGCAGTAACGCCAAAGAGGACCCTCGTCACTCTAAAAATTCTAGGTTTAATTTTAGTTATATCATCTAATAATTCATCTATCCACAAAAACCTGACTACATCGCCATCAGTCTCTGCAAGGCCAATATTTAGAAATGCCTTTTCTATATCTGCAACAAATGCAATTTTATGGAACTTAAATACGAGAATTAAATTCAGAAGATCTGGATTTAAGTTGGGACTAGAGTGCAATAGTTCGTTGAGGGACGGAGACCCCCGGGGGGTGGGATGAACCATCAAACACAATTCTGAGTATTGTCGTTTTTTTATCCTTTCTTATAACAGGAGAATGTGGTAAATAATACGTAGGATGCCCTACATCGCAAGTTTCAATAACTTCTTCCACGATTCCCAATTTAAGATATTCATCAATCACTTTTTTATATTCAAGATACAATGAAGGGTCTTTATAGAATCTTCTGATTAGGGAATTTAATCGCTTTCGTCCATTATCGTAATTGCTAACCAAATTGCCAACATCGTATTTCCACGGAAGTTCAACCACATATCTACCGTCTTTAAAAGGTAAAGTTTTTTCAAAATTTTGAAGAGCTTCCTCATCCGAAACTGCTCGTTTTGAAGGATCATTCTGGATTCCCAGAGATTCTAACTCCCAAAAGGCTTTTAACTGATTCGTTAATGCATCATCTAAATCTTTCGTTACAACAGCGTTCAATACTCCGACCGATGAAGACTCAAAATTCAAATTAAAATTTGGACTTGGACCATGAATTATCCATCCCATCAAAGTATCAACTAGCATCAATTTTTCATTTAAACGCTTTGTTGTACCGGATACTAATTTCCAAAAATAGTCCGAACCAATCAAAATATCAATGCTATTATCATTATAACCTTTTCCGTAATCTGACAATTTAATATCCAAGGACTGAATTTGCTTACCCAATTCCTCATTGGGTGGTTCAATTAAGGTACTACAGATCTCGGGGGATTCTAAGGCTTCGATACTCAAACTCTTATTTTTATCTTTCACATTACACATTGAAAATTTAACTCGGCGCTTAGTAACGTTAATAGGAGTACTATTCCCGAAAGTATGTAAGCTCAATTTTTCAGTCGCAACTACTGGCAGTTTCAACTTATTGGCTATTGTTTCATGAATGAAACTACGTTGACTACCCGAATCAATTAACCCACGACAATTCACCTGAACCCTACCCTCTGAATCAACAATTACAGCCCGAAATGTTTGAAGCAAAATATTCTGTTTACAATTTTCAATTTCCCTTTCATGTGGAACAATTGAAGTCATTATTACCTCAGGATTTTTTACTTGATTTTTAAACAAGTGGACTGAGTCATTCATGGGATAAGATTCTTCACATAAACCCTTACGGTGACCTGATTTATGACAAAATTTGCATTCAACTTTAGTCCTACAAAGTTTTTTAACGTGAAATTTTTTATAACATGCGAAACATCTTTCGTTTTTCCTTAGGATACATTTTTTCTCATGTATATTTAATTTATTACAATCCTCTGAAAAATGATCACACAATCTTTCGCAAAATACGCAAAACTTTTCAACAATTGCACTTAATGCGGCAGCCGAGGATTTTATTTCCTTACTCTTATAGTTGTACCTATTAAAACCTTTGCTTTTTTTGAAACTCATTTTCATAGGTATCAGTATTTTTGAACTCATCATTTTTCATTTTACATAAATTTAAAGTCCTTTCCCTCGATTCTACTTCTTTTTTCAAAAAGCTCAATAAATCTGAAACTTTATTTTGTTCCGAATCGTGAGATCGATTAAAATCTAAAGCCATATCACTTGGTATGCACTTAATTAAAATAGGAAATAAAAGTACACCGTACGAGTCCGGCCGAATACCAAGACTTTCCAACGCGGCAATTTCTACAGAACAAGTATCATACAATTTACGCAGCGAATATACATCCCTTGAATTTTTACACGGTACTAAACTCAACAGGTTACACATATGCCTATCAATGATTAATTCTTTTCTCCCAAAGCGAGATTTCAGTATCGTGATAGCTTTCTCGTAATTTTTTGTTTCTAATGACAACCCAGAAATTGCAGTTTCTGCATCGGCTATTAAATAAGTTTTTAAGTAATTAAACTTTTCAACTTCAGTTAGCGATTTATTATCATGAATGCTACTTTTGAACTGTGACCAGAAGTTAGGCCATTTACATATATTTCCGTTAAATCTTTCAATCACTAATTGCGGAAGTTTAATAAATGCAGAAGTACTTAACTGAAAGGGACTTGTATCCACGGAAGCAGTTGACACATTATTTTCAACTTGTAAGGAATTCTTCAAGTATTTCTTTACACGAGACTTTCACATCAAAATTTCTTCTTTGTAATAGCTCCTTTTCCAATAGTTCATCTGTTATTTGCGATTCAATTGCATCATTAAGTATTTCCAAATTTTCTTCTTTTTCAATTAATAACTCGAGAGTTACTTCTAATAAATCCGTATCAACTTTTTCTGTACTCAACAAGTCTTTCAATTTCTTTATAATTCTTGTTACTCCCGCCCTCAGCGTTCCCCGTTTCTTCATTTTTTCAGAGTCCGCCCCCATACCTCTAACGCCCCCCGCGCCGCGGGGGCGCTATGTATGCCACTGTTGAAAAGGAAAGTTATCCCAACTATTTCACTCTACCATATAATATTTCAAGAACAGTTTGCAGGAAAATTGCACTTTGATCCCTCACTTTACAAAAATTACCCTTAAAATATATGGAATGATTAAAAATCGCATGACAATTGTGCTAGGGTCCTTTTTTTGGGGGGAGGGGGAGGAAAATTGTTTTTGTTAATGAAATTAAGTATTTGTTTTCGAAACGAGCAACACTACACTTTGCCAAGTTGGCGACAACCCGCCTCTCTAACGACTGGTTTATGATAGGACCCTTTCTTCCTCTGCAGCGTGCTCTAGCCGCCCCTGTTAACTGTCACTGTCATACATCGATGGTCCCACCACTTGTCAGCAGATCTGTGGAATTGACACGTGACTGTTTGTCACATGAGCACGAGAATGTATGTAAATTTTAAATGCATTACTGAAATCGAAATTAGGCGTTCTATTTATTTATAACAGCTTGCATTCTCTTATTACTGGAAGGTACACTCAATGAATGATTTATTTTTTCTCTGGAAATACATTTCTTCTCAAGCTTTAATGGAAAGAAATTCGGAACTAAAAAAAAAAAAAAAAAACACACACACACACGCACACAAAAGTTCAATCACTCAAGGGCCAAGAAATTCTTCAATTTCCAAAAAAAAATTCAGTGATTTAAAATTCCCAAAATTTGCTACTTTGTCCTAAATATCCTTAAGTCCAGTCTACGGATGTCTTCGAGCTATTTTTCATGTTTCCATGTTCCCGCAAAAAACAGTTCCATATTAAAAAATAAAATAATTTCAACATTATACTTTTTACACAAATGTTTTACTTTTTTTTTCTTTTTGAAATTACACTTCATACTTTCCTGTTATTATTCCTCAAAGAATTATTCACTTATTCGTAATAATAACAATTGCACAAATGTTATCATAATGATATTAAAATAATATTGCAAGAAAATCATAAGAAAGAATAAACTAAGTCCATGCTTGTGTCACAAGCGCAGTCACAATTCACCTTCTGGGGGAGAGGTGAAAAAATTTCTTCGCAAACTATTGTATCAGGAATGGGGTTACTCTTGAAAAATAAAATATCTGGAAAGGGTTTTACCCATACCCCTAACCACCTCTTCGCTTTGTCCCTATCATGCATCATCATATGCGATGGAAATTACGATGATAGGATTGGAAGCATTACTTCGATCCAAACGACAGCTTGTAGAAGGCAAAGACCCTCCTTTGGTATTTTCGCTCCTTTCACATGAATGCATCGTCTAAATAAAACATGTTTCAATTTAAAAACTTTAGTTTATATTAAAGCTTAATTTATAGCTTAAATTTAAAAGATAATATCTGAATAAATTACTTCGAAAAGGGTAAGAAATAAAGTTAATGGAATAAAATATGCAATTTATCACTCTCCGAGTTAGCGGCAGATGGTAGCACATACTATCAAATGTTCCTTCGAAAATAGATTAAGAATATTGGATTACTAGGATTGGTAGCGCGGTTCCTGAGCAGTAGGGAATTGCTGCTCCCGAAGTATCAATTAATTCATCAAAATGCACTTGGTATTCAAAAAATGACCAGATACATAATAGGTTCATTGAGGTAATTTATCATTTATTTCTTGTCTGTAATTACGGTCATCCTTCACTATGACTCAGTTAAATTCAGCGACTTTACTTAAAAATATCGGCAAAATTTAAGACTTCAGATTTCGATAGCGCGTTCATGAGGGCAAATAATTTATGCGATCAGAAACACGTTCTGCAATGCTAATTCGAATGCTAGCTGTTTTAACTTCTTTCACTACTACACTATTGTATAGTTTCCAGGTAAGTGCCCAGAAGTTCATTTTCGCAACCAGTAGCAAAAGAATTGCAGGCCTATTAAATATAGACTCGACCTTTCCCCAAATCGAAAGAAGAGTTCAAAAAAAGCTCTCTCGTAATTGTTTCCTCTTTACTCAACGAGGAAGCAAATGTTGGTCGCATTGTAGCTTGGTGAAATTACTCGTCCGCCGGTGGGTGGTGCTGGCGCAAAATGGCCGACTTAGAGGTCGAACTAAAATTTTGCTACTTCGGAGTGAGGGCATCCGTTTTCCCACACGGGGGAGGAGCTACGGAGCGGTTTCGGTTTCGTCTTCCACTGCGCAGCCCTACTGCGCAAGATATTTTGTGTGCACAACTGAAGTTGGATCTCATTCTGTTTGCCAAACTGGCGATAAAGTTCCCCTTCTGGAAAAGTTAAGAACGATGGAAAGAACCAATCAGGGGGGTTCAAGTTAGTTAAAGTCTTGGTTGCATTTCCGTACATTGATGTAAAAATGTTTTGAGAGATTTTGGTGCTGGTTTGAACTCGTTTAACCGTAACCTTTTGTTTGTTTACGTCTAATAATTTTGAATTGTATAGTTCATATTTTGTTTTCATGGTCGACTCTTTCGAAAAATGCTCTATCTCACTATTTTTGTAATTAAAATGCAGCATTTTCAGGTATAAACTGTGTTTTGAAGTATATTGTGAAAAATTTTAGAATTTCTTATGTTGCTTAGTTACTCTTTGCGTACTTGATGATCGATACATGTTTGATTTTGTGCATAAAAACAACTTCAAAATCAAGACTATGCGACACTAAATCAATTCATAGGTAATTTTAAAACTCCAATAACAAGAAGAAGTGACTTTTTTTACAGTACTTAGGAAATAAATTAATATGTTTACACATCAAAGATTAAAAGAAGTACATTTTGTATGTTAATCAAACATGGGTGAAACGCACTTTCTAGTCAGAGGAGAAATTTTTTTCAATTGATAATTATTTCAAAATGTGAAGGTTAGAATAAAGACGTTTTCAGTTATCTGGAAAAAAAAATAGGAATGTGTAATTACAAATCCCTAAACGTTTCATGATATTCCTTGAACAAAAATAAAGACATTTAAGTATGCAAATTTTCAAAGCAGAATTTTTTAACCTACAAACTATTTTGCTTAAGTTTTTACTTCAATCATGCAGTGACGTGATGATGCTCTAGAGACTATAAAAATAAGAGTGCATATGGTTATTTATAGAGTTGTTCTAGGCTTTAATTGCACTAAAGTGCATTCATTTTAAATTAACCAGTGCAAAATCCAAGGATACAAAAACCTGATAATAACATTTATGGTTTTTACCCATGAAAGCGAGCTACGTGATCGGCTTTGTGAAAACAAATGCCACTCTTCTCTCTTGCATATTCCTTTTACTTAATTTGTGGATTAATTGCAAAATTTACTTTTTAGCAGTTACCGTGCCATCCTAATCCATAGATAATCAGGATTTTACTCTATCTTTAAAGGGTTTTTTTCTTAATATGTTATTTAGAGAAGTACTTTCTAAACATTGCTCTACAAACTATGCAGGGGCGGCCCTAGCAATTTTGCCGCCCCGGACAAAAATACAAAATGCCGCCCTTTTCCACGATTAAAGTTTGAAAAGTAATAAATTGCTAAAAAATGTCCAACCCAATAAATAGATGTTGGGAATTAAAAACAGCGTGACAAAACAAAATCTTGTATTCAGAGTCGGATTTAGACCGAATGGCGCCCTAAGCTATTTTAGATATTGGGCCCTTTTGTAGTAGGAAAACTTTGTTGTAGGCAGAACAGGCCATTTTTGTCACCTTTTTTTTTTTTTTTCTTTCTTTCGCTGATACAGAACCTCGTGTCTTTTTTTTTTTTTTTTCAAATCTCCCGTTTTTTAAACTTCGTGCTGCCTTTATTCTTTTCTTTTCTTTTTTTTTTGTTTTATTCACCATTGAATAAAACAAAATGGGTATGATTAAAGTCAAGCAGTGACTATTTTTAATGAAGTAGAGAATATCCGCAATTTCTGGGGATTCGGGGTTTCTCCCCCGAGGAAATTTTTGAAAAATAGAACATAAAGTGCTGCATTTTGGGGGTAACTAAGACTACAAAAATAACAGGAGAAAAATAGGCAAACAATACCTTTTAAAAGTTATAACTTCTTTTGCAAATTAAAATCAATCAAAGTAAAAATTGCTTGTGCTTGTGGTTCTTTTAAATCGGTGATTCGTTTATTTTAATAGGCTATGTTGAAAGAACCAAAAGTGTTGCGTTGAAGGAGATACATTTAAATAACACGCTTAAACATCGCTACATTCATACCTTTCTCAATTCCGAAGTACAAAAAGAATTATGTTTGTAAAAATCGTTCATACTTTTCTTTCTTTGGAGGAAACTTTATTTTACCCCCCCCAAATATAACTTTATTTTATCCCAATCATATTCGAGTCCAAATGCCGCCCGTAAAATATGCCGCCCCGGACAGGGGTCCGGAATGTCCGGCGCTAGGGCCGCCCCTGAAACTATGTCACATAGTTTGTAGAGCAATAAATCAAAAAATAACTAACTTAACATAATGAAACTTTCTAAGTTTGTATAACATGACCCTCTTTGATTGATTACTTTATCATTTAGCAATTGGCCTTATAGAAGTGTAACTATTGAACCCTATACCTAGAAAGACGGGATGAGGCCACAGTGGTACTTGTGAGTTTTACAGCAGAAGTAAAGCAATTTTTTGTTTCTCCAACTTTTTGTAGCATGAAAAAGTTCTTTTAGCTTTACTTTCACGTTTAACTTCTTATTTTTACATTTGAACAGAATTTTAAATGGGAAAAACTTGAAAGAGAAACTAACACTTTACATTCTTGCATGTAGAGATAACATTACAGAAACTATTATGCCCCCCCCCCCTCATTATAGTTATTATTTAGTCATTACAGAAGATGCGTATGGCATATGAACTTGATCAAGAATGAATTTATAAAGAATCAATTAAACAGTTAGTCATGGGCCACACTGGCCCTTTTCTAGGCAGAAGACAAATTTCAGTCTTTCTATTGTTAAAGAATACAAATTCAACTTAATTATTAATAATATAGGTCTTTTGATTCAAGGGGACTTCCCTTGAATATTTTGCATGGCGATCGCCATGCAGGTATTGCTCATATAGTATATTAAAATTAAATAATATAGACATTAGGAAACTTAGCAAAATGTTACTTAGTTACATTTTTCTAACAGACAGTTGTGTGTACCATTGGGTTACCATGTTCATAAACAGCAGTAACAGATACTTATCTCGTCATGTATTTGGATTTACCTACCGTATAGACATAGTAATAAAGAAAATTGACAACTGGCAAATTGTTTTTAAAATGCATTCATATATTTTACACACTTCAACTCTCAATAATGGATACTAAGAGAATTGGAGATTTCGTCCCTTAAATAGGAATGTACTGTGAAACCCCGCTGCAACGCAAACCGAGTTAAGCGAAATGGGTATTATGCGAGTTTTTTATTCATTGGCGTCATCAGCTAAAATTTATTGTGGGGGGGGGGGGGCGGGTTATATTTTGTATATGCAGTAGAGTAGCCAGCATGGGTGACACCCGGGCCAGAAATTTGGTGTCAATCTCCCCAGCTCCCCCCCCTAAAAGAAGTACTACATAGAGTAAGTAAAGTTTTCATTTTCTTAGAAAAAAAAACCCCTTAAAAATAAAATTAAACGTGCTTGGTATATTCAGTGGCGTACCTAGCCCGGGTGTCCCTCAAGGAAATAATTTTCTGTCACCCCCCCCCCCCCCTCTTTATCGGTGAAAAAAAAACACTCCGGCATGTTCAAAATGCATACTTTTTAGAACTAACTTATTTGACTGTATGTGGTAGAATAATATTCTAGTCCAGCGAATTTGTCATTAGTTGATAAGTATAATTTGTCAAAACATTCTACAAAAGAGGAATTAAAAAAAAAACATGTATGAAATTCTACTTCTGATGCCTTATTAGCAGGGTTGTCATTTCGTCCACTTTTTTGTAAAAAGTCCGGGACGCCGGAAGAAATGGACGAAATGGACAAAATTGGACAAAATAGACAAAATGGAAGAAATGAAAAAAAAAAAAAAAGTTTTTTTTCATACGTTTGATGTATAAAAATGTTATGATGTACAATTTGTATCTCTCTTGCATTACCTATTTCCCAAAATAGAATAATGATATGCAAAAAAAAAAAAAAATGGCAATTAACCCATTGATTTTTAACTAATTTTAGTTGAAAGAAATAAAATTTAACAGTGAATAAGCTATTGAGAGTAATTTAATTACATTATAATAAAGTAGACAAATAGAAAAAAAAAGTTTTTCTTTAATACATATTTTTAAAAAGAAATTGAAGTGTGCTGTCACCTTAGATATCTATTTAACACATTACAATCCCTTAAAAAGTAAACTTTATATGATATTTTCTCATTAATTCTATGGTTAAATTTTGTTTGAATTAAATACACATACAAAAGTACATCATTTGTATTTGAAAATACATTAGATGTTACAAGAAATATTGGTTTAATTTTGATTCATTAGGTCATTTTACGTTATATTTTTTGAGGATTTAATGAATGTTGCCCCGTTGCAAAATATTTATGTACACAGCATTGTTTTATGGATAGATTAATGTTATTATAGGAACATATTTGATTTCATGGCAAAATTTTCTTTCTTGACATCAAATAATGTTTACTTCACAGGGTTTTTTATAATTTGAGACAAAAACCTTTTAAAATTTTCATTTCTACTTTTATATTTTATATACACTTTTATTGTTGGCAATGAAACTCCTTCACAAAAACTAAACATTTTAAAATTATTTACTGCTGATGTGTGCTCTCGTAAGCATTAAATCTTACCGTTAAAATTCATGTATTTTATACAAATACTATATTTTTATAGTATCTGTTGTTTATTAAATATTTGTTGGCATACATAATTATATGTGCTAATTTTGGCAATAAAACTAGTACCTCATTGAAAAAAAAATCAATATTTCAAAACATTACTTTTGAACTTTGGATTTTTTAATCAAGAACTGTCATTTTCCTTAAAGTGGACAAAATGGACGAAATGGACAAAATGCTATTTTGTCCGGGGCGGTTTTTTCCGCCCCGGACAAAATCAAACAACCCTGCTTAATAGGGGCTACAGGCAGGCAAGCATTAAAAAAAGTTAAACGTATTTGCAAGATCAAATTCACAACTCATTTTAGTCGACAAATCTCGGACAATATTCAACAGAGAGGAAAAACGAAGAAGCTGAAAAGATAATGCATCCCCAACAGTAGCGTATATAGACTAAAGTGCGCTCCCCCGCAAGATTTGTAAAAGCGCCCCCCCCCCTACTAAAATTAAAAAATATATGTATATTTTTCCCGTGTGACTTATAGTGATATTTTTTGGATGGTGCGCCCTCAAACCTCTTGCGCCCCCCTGCACCGTGGGGTGCTATGTACGCCACTAATCCCCAACTTGCTGACACAAACTTTTGGTACAGTTTTTGGCAATCTCCTAATTCACAGACAAGCACAAACGCGTTAAGTTGTTAAAAATGCATTTATATCCTCAACAGAAATGGTGCAGAAATTCAGTGACAGAGAGATTTGGTGAAAAAAAATAGTAACATGCTGGTTTTTCTGTCAATTCATAGTTTACACTTGATATGAAAATTGAATAATTAAAGCGTTGCAAGGCGTTTCAAAACTGCTTTTAAATTTCATTCTCTAAGTCGGCGGAAGGGAGTACTAACCTCTCCTGAACTCCTAGTTGACAGGCTTGGGCAAAGCTATACACATACGTTATAAGGTAAAGGAGTATATCAGAAACAAAAGGGGAAAATTGCTTGCTACAGTAATTTTCTACTCACCAACGTACACACAAATATTTAAGTAGTTTAGGTCTGGGTGATATCAGAATCTTAATAGTGTGATACATCGTTCTCCAGATATCGATATATTTAGACTTCTCAATTAAACATTTTACTGGGCTTATGCATGAGAGAGCAGTCATCGGCACTCTCGGTGAACAAATATTCCAGCCATTAATTTTAATATTAGATAAATCAGGGATGCGAGGGAGGAAGGGGAACCATTGCTCTTGGAGAGTTGGATGACTCTAGCTAAAGTTTCTGCTAGACAAGATAATAATTACAACGAGATTCAAACCTTTCCTGACTGTTGAACAAAATGCGGCTGCCAATGATGCCCATTATGCATTGAACAAGCATCAGGCATGCTTGACAGTGAAGTCTTATTTGTTTTATAGTGCGGGTCTGGTAACTTGACCTCTTCATATGACAATATTTACTTCTTTTTCAGACAAAAGGAGAGGCTAATTGCTGCTTTTTACTTTTGAAAAACCACTACGAACCTAACCCAACTCAAATTTGCTGCAATTGAATCAATTTTTGCAGAAAGGGCCTAAGTCACATTTTTTTTTTTTTAAATTGAATTAGCTGTGGTTTTACCATATTTTTCGGTCGAGACATCGACTAGTACAGAATGGAAGTGAATATTTTTACAAAAAAGCCCTTTATTTAGAGGGTAGTAGTATTCATGATGCTACGTAATCAACAAAGCACCAAGGAGTGGTTATTAATTACTTCTCCAAAACCGGACGAAGAAATAGGAAAACAAAGGAAATATTTTCTTCAAATGATGATTTATGATGACAAATGATGACTTCACGAAATATTTTTTGTCATTGTTTTATGTTATTTTCAGTGGGCGTGTTGTGACTTACACCATATTACAATAGCTGTCAAAAATAGCTTTTGGGAGAGAATGTATAGGATGGCGATCTAAAGCGCTTCGGCAAAATGATAAGCAAGCGTTCCCATCTGTCTTTTTTTATGCGCGCCCTCAAAACTTTGAACTCGAACAGCTCTTCGAGTTATAATCGCACATATTTCAAACTTTTAGTTTTCGAACTGTTTTTTCATGCTCTTGATTTCCCTAAACATAAGTTCGGAGACCTGGAGCCCCTATAAAAAGTTATTTTTTCATTTCTTAACCATTTTTTTTAAATTCTAACTTTCAATATCCTAACTCTCCACATCATTTCGAGCATTTTTGCAAATAAAAGTAAGCATCTAGGATCAACAGTTGCGGAAATAGAGTCATGAAGGTTCATTTGGAACACCCTGTCCTACTGTTCCGCAGACATCACTGGTCACGTTAAATTTAATGTTAAATGGACGATTCTCTGTAAACTCGTCATTTTTCACACAGAATCTGTCCGGGCACGGTTTTTTGAAAGGTTTTTATAATTATAATACTATTGCTCAGAAAATGAATCTATTACTTTAGTTTGAAAGAGGGCCAATTGAAGTTTGTTTTTCTGATAAATCATGATAGGGGGTAAGTCTCCCGCCTAGTATAACTAGGCAGGGGACTGTGCCAGGTGACTTTGTTTTTGCTCTTTGTTGCTTAAGATTCACCTGGAGACCCAAAGGAGAGATAAGAGACGCTGAGTTCAAATTTTCGTTAGCAAAAAAGCTGTCTGATTTTTAAAAAATATTTTTCTTTGTGGCTATTTTTAGTGGCAAGCAACGAGCAGCGTTTTAATTTTCAAATTCGCAATTAATTGAACCCTTATTAGTTCTTCAGTTCTGCATTAACTGTAACACCTAACTTTTCAAATACATCAAAAACCTGGAGTCAAAGAGCAAGCAAAACAGATATGTATCCCGAAGTTCTAGAAACAATTACAGTAAACATCGTTTGAAGAAGACATTGCCTTTCCTCATGAGCTCAAAATTTAAAACTACTTCGTAAAACAGCAAAATTTTTAACATTCAATGAAGGAAAACAGTTTCAAATAGCTAAGAATCATGTAAGGAAAATTGTAAACATTCAATTTTGTTGCCACTGGTTATTTCTACTTTAAAAATAAGAGTAAATATTCGTGAACGAGAAGTGACAAGTGACATGTGTTTTTGTAAATACCTTTTTATTCGCTGTTTTAGTGCTTGAATAGTCACTTTGTGGGAATTGAATAAATTATCCAAATATTTTATAAACGAACAACTAATCAGATTTTCTATTAGAATGTCTCTGGTTACTGCCAAAAAACCAAATGAATCGGCGACTCCATTCGAACACAACCTATTAGTTTACTTCAAGCTTTTTGCATAGCAACGGAGCGTGGCAACCGTTGAACCGTTCCTGGTGGACAAGCAACTCCATGTTTTCCGTATGCGTAGCATAGTATTGAGAGTGCGCAGTTGCTTTTTTAAACTGTGAAATGTATTCCGAGTCCTGTGAAAGCCTTCATAACAAAGCAAAAAGAAGATACATTGATAAAACAAGCCAAAACTGAAAAAAGAACGGGCCAAATTAGCAGTCAAATGCACAAGAAATAAGATTACAGAGAATCTTACAGAGCACAAGAAATAAGATTACATGCAAAAATCATTTCAAAATGTTAAAGATGACTTCATTTCATTTCACCGTCACCATTGTTGTGCAAATCAATTTTAAATGCGACATTTCAAACCAAGGCTGAACTCGATTTATATCGGTCTTGTATCAAAAACCGAGCCCACTACAGGGTAGTCTGACATGATTTAAGGAATTCTTAGGGCCGAATTCAAGTGAAACACCAATGCAATCACTTCGAGGCGATCGCAAATTGCAATCGCTACTGGAAGTCGAATTACATTAGAATCGCATCTCGTAGCGATTGTAACGTATCCAAATTTGGGAATTTGCGATTGCATTGGTGAGTTGCGATCGTCCGTGTTTCACTTGAATTCCTGCCTTAGGCAGGAATTCAAGTGAAACAGGCGATCGCAAATTACAATCGCTACTGGAAATGAATTACATTAGAACGTTTCTTGATAAAAACATCGTGACGTTTGCCTATGAAGAACGAGCTAGATAAAACGTCCCAGCCTACTTGGCGATTAAGAGGAGATCGCTGACTGCTTGTGAGCTCTTATTGGCTCCACCCGTAGTGACGTCAGTGCCAAGTTAAGTTGATGATAATGTAATTCACTCCCAGTAGCGATTGCAATTCGAAGCGATTGCAATGGTGTTTCACTTGAATCCCTGCCTTAGTCTCAGCTGTTATTTTACATCAACTAAATAGGGTAATATGGGCATTTTTTTTTTTTTTTTGCAAACATCTGTTAATGAAGGATGCTTTGTTAAGTATTAATTATTATCACAAATTTGAAAGTTTTCTCCAATCACTTCCTTCAATTGCATTACTGGATGATGTATTGCAATTGCAATAATAACTGCAAACAATTGAAATGCTAAAATAAATAAATAAAAATAAGTTTCAATTTTCGTTAAATATTTATATTTGACGATTAAATATCTTTGAAGACAGAGTCCAACCCCGCAACCTATTTTTGGTTCTAGAGCCCTAACTCTTTTCTAAAATGGCTAATTCTTCCGGTTACGTGAGGGAATTTTATATCTTCACTTGAATATCAAGTGGTTTATTAAGGTTTCCGTAAATTCGAAACTCCAGAGATAAAATACGCTACCTACCCAGGTAGCACAAAAAACGTTTAAACGTTTTTAGTTCGTTGCCACAACGTTAATAACCATTTTGCAACCTCTAAAAAACGAAGTGTGCTCCTTGGGTAGCGGTGATCAACAAAACTACGACATGAGGTACAACGTACAACCTGTGATGAAAGGAGTCCTGTGTGTTTGTCAGGAACAAGGCGCATTCATAGTACGCAGTCCTCAGATATGTCGAAGCATAATGTGGTTTCTAAAATAAATACAGTGAACTCTCATTTATACGCCGCCTCATTTATGCGCGTTTAACACTTTTTTTTACACAGATGCCAGTAACTTCGACATACATGAGGACTGCGTACTATGCGCCTTGCCTCCTGACAAACACAGGACAGATTTACGGCACAGAGGTTGAAACAACAACCATGGGCAAGGCGGGACTCAAACCCGCGACCACTTGTTTACGAGGAGAATACACTCTACCTCTAGGCCCACGTGGCCCCCGGCTTTAACACTTATACGACGATTTTAAATGGTCCCAGAACATCCCAGAGCAAAATATTGATAGTATTATTCGTTTATGCGTCGCTCCATAGATAAATATTTCACTTATGCACCGAATTTTCCCTAAAATTTAAATTTTTTTATTTATTTTCTTTAAGGCAGGGATTCAAGTGAAACAGGCAATCGCAAATTACAATCGCGACTGGAAATGAATTACATTAGAACGTTTCTTGATAAAAACATCGTGACGTCAGCGTGACGTTTGCCTATGAAAAACGAGCTAGATAAAACGTCACAGCCTACTTGGCGAATAAGAGGAGATCGCTTGGTGCTTGTGAGCTCTTATTGGCTCTACCCGTAGTGACGTCATGCCAATTTAAGTTGATGACAATGAAATTCACTTCCAGTAGCGATTGCAATTCGAAGCGATCGCAGTGCTGTTTCACTTGAATCCCTGCCTAAGAAATAAGCATTTTTCTTCACTTTCCTCTTAAATCTTTCGCCTTTATTGCTCACCGAAGGCATTTTTTCCGCATGAACTAGAGTTTGGAGAGGGACAACTATCCATTATTAGAGATGCAAAAAACCCGTAGTTTTTGAGAGCCGGGAAAACCCCCGGAAATTTTGGGGAATAAACCCGGAATTTTGGGGAACATAGGGAATTTTGAATGTAAACAAACATAGTAACTTTTTACATAGTTGTTATGCCTAATGTAAGAGTAAAAAATAAAGACTTCGTCATGATATTTGAGTTGAAAATACAACTTTCAAAATAGTACTATTATAAAGTGCCATTGCCTTTGGAGCTCTTAAAAAAAAGAGAGAAAAAAAACATAATGCTGTAATAAACATTTTTAGTTTGATAAAAACCACTCAGACAACCCTGTCTATTGGAACAAAGTGTATAACGTGATTTTTTAAAGGAGATTAACATGTGACATACACTGAAAAAAAACTTTATGTTAGTTATGTAAACATTTTATTTAACAAAAACCATCAATTAACATGTGGAGAAGCAATGATTGCAAGTGATAAGCAATTAGTTGCACTTTTAGAAAGCAAACTTAACAAACCATCTCGATATGAAATTATATGCCGTGACAAAACAAACTCAAGATAGGGTTTCTTTCACTTATTAATTTGAAATATTTTTCTGATATGCAATTCCGTATACTGTAAAACATAACTATAGGAAATATCTTTTTAATGTATCTAATTAGGGTAATATATGTATGAATTTCAAAACCAGAATTTCTTAACACTTTGAAAATTCCCAAAACGATCGGGAATTTTCAAAATTCCCTTCCCAAAAAACCCGGATGCAACCGCAAATTCCCAAATTTGGATTCAAGTGAAACGTTACAATCGCTACGAGATGCTATTGTATCGCAATTCGACTTCCAGTAGCGATTGCAATTGCAATCGCTTCGAGGCGATCGCAATAGACCAAAATTGCAATCACTTTTGGAAGTCGAATTGCGAGAGAATCGCATCTCGTAGCGATTGTAACGTTTCACTTGAATCCAAATTTGGGATTTTGCGATTGCATTGGTGAGATGCGATCGTTCGTGTTTCACTTGAATTCCTGCCTGAATCAATGTTTTCACTAGCTTAAATGGTAACCGGTCACACTATTCAAACACGACTGTTGAAAAATCTCGATTTGAAACACGAGGCAGGATTTAACTATGACCGCAACAAAATCGCAAAATTGTAAACAAATAAGGATAAATTGACAAATTACAATTGATATACGTTACGGTGGTTTTTAAATAAATATCATGGATAGCGTAACAAAAAATCTTTTTGGAACCCGTACGATTTGTAGAAATCATAGAATTTCATTTCTTGGTTCGATTAATTAGTTTTTTTTTATGTATTATGCTGAACGGAAATTTAGGTGAGAGTAAATGTTTGATCTTTAGTATTTGATCTTCCCCTTTGTGGATATTTTATTAAAACTTGAAGGCTCTTTACCATTTCAGTTTTTCAGAGCATGAAAACTTTACAAGGTCACAAGAATTGACCACTCTGACCCGATATTACAAATCAAATAACAGTAAAAATATTGCAACTTTTCAAGTATTTTATCTTTAAAAGCATGACAGTAAAGCAAATTTGAGGCCATCAAACAATTTTATTGTGTTACAAGGCTTTTAAACACTTCGGAAACATTCTTGTATGTACTATGCTAGCATAAGAGTTTGTTTCTTCTGAAAAATTTTATTTTAACATGCTAATAATTATTTTCAATTTCGTTATGTGGAAAAAAAATGTGTGTTCAAGTGCAGTCTATAATTTGATACCCTTTTAATATTCAACTTGACTGTTCTATTGTTTAGAGGTTAAAATGAACTTGGGCATTAGCTAGAGGTTGGGCTGTATTGCCGGAACTACTGCAGCACAGAAAATACTCATAGGTGTCCTCTTTACATGTAGATCAAAGCTGAGACTCTTATGCATGGAGAGATTAAGGGGTCATTCAAAAACCCTATGTTTGGTATCTGTGCCTGAAGAACATTGATAATAATGTACTCAGACATTGTTTTGTGCACTTGAACAAGAAATTGTAACAGGTGTTCAGAGAGAAAAGTAGCTTTCTTATCGGAGTTGTTGTCAGAGGCGGGTCTAACGGTACGCGGACTAAGCGGCCGCGTGGGGCCCCGTTGACCCGTGTGCGCCATGGGGCCCCGAAATTCTCCTAGAATCTAAAATTCGAATGCACTGGTTTTAGATATAACTGCAACCTGTAGCTAAACGAACGAGCTTTTTTGCAGCCGGGGACTAATATATACCAATAGGCTAATAAGGTCCAACCTAGGGGCCCCAAATTTGTTTCATAAATATTTTAAAAGACGATGACCTACGCTCGACTGGAATTAATATCCATAGGTCTATGTGGACCGGCTTAGGGGCCCCCAATTTGTTTACCGTTGTTTTAAATTACGATATTATGCTATAGGGCCCCAAAAAGTTCGACTGGATTGTGGATTCTAAAGCTCCAATACGATGGCTATAATAGCTTTTACCAACCAACTAAACTACCGTTTGTTTGTTTTTTTTTTCAACGTTTAAAGAACATGAATAGCAATGACAAATCAAACAATTTAAGTCTCTCGTGTCATAATATTTACAAGCTGCTAAAGGGATATCTTGCACATTTCCGAACATTGAGACACTTTTGAAAATATTTTTGACAATACCTATGTCAAATACATCAGGTGAAAGATCGTTTTCTGTTTTAAAAAGAGTAAAAAATTATTTACGTAGTAAAATGGGAGAAGAGAGGCTTAACAACTTAGCCATACTGTATATTGAACAGGAACTGTTGAACCGCGTCGACACGGAAAACATAATTAATGATTTTGCTGCAATTAAATCTAGACAAAAATTTATATGAGGTATGTAAATAAAAAATATTGGTAAACTGTAGTGGTTTTATTTTCTCGGGGGGGGGGGGGGTTCTCCCCCTTTTTAAGAGTGAGGTGGAGGGGGCCCCCACTTCACTTGATCCGCCTCTGGTTATTGTATATTGATTAGCTGCACAACTTCAAATTATCCGTTAGGGTGTAATAATCATCATCATGGCCGCCTTAGGTATGGCGGGATAAAGGAGAATGGGTCAAACTCACACAGAATGGGTGGGGCTTGTCTGCCGCCATAAGCTGTCAGAGGTCGCCTATGATATCACTGCTGAGTTCCGCAGCGAATGCTAGGTCGGGGTACCCTCTGTTGTTTCTGGTTTGTTCCGAGGTATTGGAAGTGCTTTGAGCATCTGGGGTAATTCTGGCTTAATGCAAGGTGGTCTTCTAAGCAGTTGGCGCAAGTGGGCTTTTTGTGTCTTGACTTGGAGCACTCCGGACAGTCATATGCTCTTGCACGCTTGAAACATACGGGGGCAGGCAGCAGTTAAATACTGAGTGACAATTGTAGCATTGCTGATTGCTGTCAATTCTTGGCCGGGCTCCACATGAATTCCATAGAGGAAAGAGTCTTTATGTGAAATTCCTTGAATGGCAGGGGTCCTCAGTAGTAGCACCAGAAATAGCGGGAGGGGCTTGAATACATTCTCCTTTCTCTTCGACAGCTGGATAATTTTTTCAGGAGAGAATTTTTGCTCTTTAAGTTAGGTCATCAGTTCATCGCAAGTAAAGGTGGGGAGGAGACCCCAAGTGACAATTTAGATGGGTTTTCCTTCCTTCAGTGCATGCTGGAATGTCACCTTTGAACTGGTCCTTGAGATTTTTTAGAAAGGTCAGGTACTGGACTCCAATAACACTGATCATCTCTCGTTGAAGGTGCTTGGCTGCTGCAAGATAGGAGGGGGGTGATTCTCTCTTCATTTTTTTCATAAAACTTCTGTGGGCTCTCTTTCAATTCCTTGATTTTGTACAATGGACGCATATGATATTCTTCTTGATGTAGTTTTTCACTTCAATGGCTTGTCTTTTATTAATATAATGCCTGCTTATTAGAATATCGGTTATAAAAGAATATCCCGCTTAATACATTTTTAATGCACCTAATTGTTGTATTGCATTATTTTGATCCCGGATAATGGAATATCCAGCTTATTAGAATATCTTTGATGGCAAGATGGCTATTCCAAAGCGGGTTTGACTGTATTAATGAAATTTTTAAGTAATATTTTGATTTAACTCTCAATTGTATTGCTTGCAAAGTAACATTGTTTTTTGTATATTATTGATAACCAATCATTTTCCCTATTTTTTGTCACCGCCCCAGAAAAAATACCAGTTTGCCAGCAAAATGCCCAATCCTACCTTTGGCTATTATAATCGGTATATCAATACAGCATGATTGCATTATGATGAAAAAATAATTTATCAGAAGATTTTCTAAGTAATATGTGTCTGTTAGTTAGTTATCAGTGAAGTTTTGTATCGTAGCTCACAGCTGAAGGCAAATAAATACAAATGTATTTAAAGTTGCATGTTTATTTCATATAATTAAACAATTATTTACAATTGAACTTTGTAGCAATAATTACTGCAGCATACAAGAACATGTACTTTCCTTTTGAATTTTATGCAGGGTTCTTCATATTTGAACCTGAAAAATGCTAAAATATTTTTTAAATAACTGAAAAATGGTATCACATCCACAAGAAAAAAGAATAGGGGTGAGGATCAAGAATTTTAAGCAACATACAGTAACCCATCACGATAGTGTTTTGTTTGGGAGCCACCAAAAAATTATCAATCCAAAAACCTGATATTACAAAGGTCATAAAAGAGACAAAACAATCAACGTACAAATTAAGGACTTGTGTAGTTGCAAAAAAAGACCAATTAATTATCATACAAGGACAATTTTCTTAAAGCTAAAATTATTCTATGAATTTTTCTCATAAAATTAAAACAATAATTTTAAATGTTTCCATGGTTTTACTATGGAATACAAATTGAAAATTGCAGCTTAAGCTACAACTAGTTAAATTTACGGAAACATGCCAGTTTATCGTTGTCTTGTGCCAGCTAAGCTGGCAACTTGGGGTGCACCGCTTCACTTTTTCAACTGTACTGTAATTTGGCCTGAAGTCCAACTTCCATAGTACACACAATGCCACAAGGACATGTTTATATTATAGGCAACCATGCACAGCACAACAACACGTTCTGACAAAGAATAGACATAGACAGGAAAGAGAAAGTACATTCATGACAGGGTACTTTCCTCGCTCCGAGCCGGGATTCCAACCCTGGTCAGCTCCATCTGGGTCAAACTGCTCCCAGATGGAGCTGACCAGGTTTATATTATAGGCAACCATGCACAGCACAACAACACGTTCAGACAAAGAATAGACATAGACAGGAAAGAGAAAGTACATTCATGACAGGGTACTTTCCTCGCTCCGAGCCGGGATTCCAACCCTGGTCAGCTCCATCTGGGTCAAACTGCTCCGACCACTAGACAAGGTGTCCGGCACATGCCAGTTTTGCTCTTAAATTAATAAAGGGGAAAAACAACTATTTTTCCCCTCTATAATGTCAAGTGTGAAGCAACATTTTTTTGGGGGGACAAAGGAAAAATATGATACTGTCTGCCGCGCTTAAACAAATACTGTCGGTTCCAAGAAATATTATTCGATTAAACGGGGGATTTGTTTAAGCGGGGATCTGTAACTTAGCGTCTATGGCATGGGAAACATTCGATTCCAGGATATTTTATTCCTTTATGCGAGGTATTTGTTTATCCGTTACCCGATTAAGCAAAGCCAAGCAGGGCTGACTATATCCAAATGAGCGATATAACAAGGTCTGATGTAACAAGGTGCTACTGTATCTATCTGTTTTTCTTACAACTAGAGTAACAACTTTTAGTACATGAAATAAGTCTTAAACAGAGAAAAAATGGGGGGGGGGGGGGTAGAATTGACATTATGGGCTGATTGAGAAATTAATTGCATGCGTTAAGCAGGTCTATATTTAAGAATTTAAAGGGAAACAAGTTGAAATACAATGCAGTACAAGTATTGAGTTGAAATACAATGCAACTGTCCAAAAATTTTTCTAAATCATCCATGTCTAACCTTTTTTAACCAGAGTGCCGTATTTCATATTAAAATGATTTCCATGGGTAAGGACACATGAAATTACAAAATATTTTTAAAATCGGACTGGAAAATATGGAAAAGTTAAAACCAATAACTTGCTATTACTTGGTGCTTTTTTTGTAAGATGCAACTTCTTCAAAAACCTATTTATGAACATTCAGCTCCAAATTTTTCACGATATTTATAAAGCTGCTTGCTTCTTAATATTAAACAAAATAACAAGCTATACAAATCAACTCAGCTGGCTATACACCAGGCATCAACTTTTTTTCTTTCAAGTGATATAGCATGCTTTGTACATTCAAAAAAAAAGTACTCTGAATATTTT
Organism: Uloborus plumipes; assembly: GCA_038373865.1. Taxonomy (NCBI): domain Eukaryota; kingdom Metazoa; phylum Arthropoda; class Arachnida; order Araneae; family Uloboridae; genus Uloborus; species Uloborus plumipes. Next base: position 11,962 of record JAXGGA010007832.1, on the reverse strand, counting down.
CCTTTAACAAACTGAAGTAATGCTTAATTAGTAATTTATTTTATAGTAGTAATGATTATGTAATTTATGCATAACATGAGCAAATACAAAAAAATTTCTTAATCTTCAGTTATGATCTCCACAAAATGGAAATATTGTATCAGTATATACTGTCGGCCCCGCTTAAACGAATACTGTTGGTTCCAAGAAATATTATTCGATTAAACGGGGTATTCGATTAAGTGGGGATCTTTAACATTGCGTCTATGGCATCGGTTCTGAGATATTTTATTCGTATAAGCGGGGTATTCGTTTATCCTTTACCCCAGTGGTTCTCAACCTTTTTACGGCAAGCGCCCCCTTTATGAGTGAAATTTTTTCCAACGCCCCCCTTTATATTTAAAGTGAGGGGAGTTGCGAAAAGAGGTTTAAAGTTTAAAATAATTTCCTTATATATTTTTCCTCATTAGTCATTATTAGAATTAAAATGACGAATGTAGAAATAAAAAACAAATCTAGGATTAAAAATATTTTATCGTTAAAAGAATAATAACAAAATAAAATAAAATAGAAATAAACAAACAAAAAATATTTTTTCAACCCCAAAAATGAAGGAAACAATCAAATGCAATAATAATAAACAAGAAAAGGATCTTTTTCTTATTCAAAATATGAAAGGAACTTTAAGAAACATGTGTTAGTGAGATATTTGTTCTTGATAGTCTAAAGCGGTTTCCTCACGGTCGGTTTAATATTTTTCGTAAGGTGAAGACGCAAGTCTCCTCTTGGGATGATTTCTCTGTTTTATAACTAGGTCGATGACGACACTGAATCCTTATTCGTCGAGGTAGGAAGAGTGGAAAACGATTAAAAATTTTTTGGCTACTCACAGTCCAAGATAAAGGCTAGTAATGTCTCCTTGCAGCCTAAATCTTGTAAGATTATTAACATTTCGGGAACCAATTTTTCAAGTTTCAGTGGTTGAAAGTTCTACCAATTCTTACTGATACTGAACATCTGCCGTCTCAATATTTTCAAAAAGGTTCATGACCCATTGAGGAACATTCAGAGACAACAATATCCTCAAAACACTCAAAGAAGCCTTTGTGCAAAGACTGAAGATGTTGGCAAAAACGCGATTATCATCGAAGGAGAGTTCACTAAAAATAAACCATGAAAGTAAAAGTGAGCAAAAGGCAAAGTTAAAATACTGAGGTCAAACAAAACAGTTAAACTAAGCGGGCACTCTAAGCAATGCAAATACAATTGCCAGGTAAAATTTTATCAAAATAACCAAACCGAAGAAAATAGCCAAATTGCATGGGTGCCGCCCATCGAGACATTTTGGATATCTTTAGGGTCGACTTACTGTCTCATAAGTACGAAGCTAACTTATGAGAAAATGTGAAAGAAAATTAAGAAAGTAAAACAAAACAAAGAACAAAATCGATGACGTTTACTGTTCTGTCTAAAACGCTATTTGTGGGAGACACTCGAATGCAATTGTGAATCTTTTTCGCAATCTATTTTGAGTCCCCCCCCCCATTAAATTTTGGCAATAGAGATTGAAATCTGGTATCCTTAAACGGGGAATTGTTCATTCTGAAAACTAGTTTCGTTTAGCAACAATCCAAATAGACGACTAAAATTTGAGAACTTAATTTGATCATTTTCACCGGCAGATGCAGGACGGTATTTTTACGTGTATGATAATCACTAAAAAAAATGAGTGATTGAAATTTTTTACAGCTATTAGAAATTACATTGTTATGGTAAAAAGTTGAATCAATCAACAGTTCGACAAAAAAATAACCAAACGATGGTGTGGCTAATGCTTTTGAATTTTATCTAGCTATGTGTGATCAAAATTAGCTAAATTGGCTAACATTAGACAAAACTGTGCAACCCTGATTTATTGTAACAGTTCTTCATTACGTAAAGTTGGACCGCGGAGAGATGGCGGGTGATCTTGAAGTGGAAACGAACCGCAGGAAGAAAAATTTTAATGTATGAGAAAGTAAAAAATAACTTTTGACGCTGATTCTCCCTATTTCAAAATGAAACTGGGCCGTTTCCACTTCAAGGTCTATCGCCATCTCTCCGTAGTCAAACTATAACATTCTCTCTCAAGATTGTCGGACGCGAAAGATCACTAAACCGGTTACCTCCGAAAAACGTAACAATCACCTCCGAAAAACGTAAGGAAATAAGTTTAAAGATTCCAGGGAGCATAAGTTTATTTTATCGTCGGCACAAATAATTCAAGTTGTATTCTTGATTTAATGCAAAATTCAATTTTGAATTTTAAAATTCTAATACATTTATTGTCCTCTGACCCCCAAATTTTCCCACCGCCCCCCTAAGGCCCAAAACATATTCACCGCCCCTCAGCATCTTCCCACCGCCCACAGGGGGCGGTACAGCCCCCGTTGAGAACCACTGCTTTACCCCATTAAGCGGGGACGACAGTATATTTGATATTTAACAAAGGCAGATTGACTTTTAGCCACAAGAAAATTCTTAAACCAAGAAAACCTTCTTTCTGCATCAATATTTGCCAATAACTGAATTTAAAATAAAAAAAATACACAATCCAAAGTTTTTCTAAATCATTCCACATATTTTTTTTTTTCTTTTTAAGGAAATTGGGTTCAAAATAAAAAAAAATATTAAATGCTTTTGAAATGAAAGCATAAAAAAAATAAATTAAATGTTTTTCTCTACAAAATGAAAGCATCAAAATATGAGAGAATTCAAAAACTCAGATAGTAGCACGAATTACATATGATTCAAGTAAGTATATGAAGATAACGTGTATGCATGATTTGAGAATACTTTTAAAACATTGAGCATTAGCAGCACCAGGTGCTAAAATAAACGAAAAAATTGCATATTATAGAAATATGTATTTTTTATTTCTTGCGCAATACAAATAAATATAAGAAGAAAATATGTGACAATGCAGTGCAAATAAGATGAGAATACTTTTAAAGCATTAAAAACACAACAGCAGCACATAAAATGACTAAATAAACGAATAAAATATTGATAACCTAACAACTCGAAGTCTGCAAACAGGACATTATAGGCCTATGTATTTTCTAATATTTCTGCAGTTTACAGACGAAAATTAGAAGCAAACATGCATTAATGGTGCGTTTACATAGTCTGAGTATACTTTCAAAACATTAAAAAACAAATCTGAAGCATTTTAAATGATGAAATGAACGAATAAATATTGCTACTCACCGCATTTTAGCATTGACTGCTGAATTCACCTTAGCAACCGGCGTTCGGAAACCTTTCCCTCTGCCTGGCAACCCGCGACGTCACCACTACATGCGTCCATAAAATTCGCCAATTCTCCAATTTTTCCTACGGCGGTAGTCAAAGAGCAGATCTCCTACCGTACTATCTCCCCGTCAGCAAGCCCCGCCTCTAGCCACGCCTACAACTTGTGGGAAAACGACCTTACCCCTTCGGAGTACCCATGTCGGTTTTGGTTTGTTGGGTGAAACATAGCTGTTCTTAGACATTCACGAGCTGGCTTGGTTGTGAGCATAATATCAATGAGAATTTTTAAATTGAAAAAATTTCAATGGGGATTTTTACATGTAAGCAAGTTAAGTAAAAGTAAGTGAAATAATTTTTTTTTTCCCCTAGTAAACTAGGGGTTTTATAAATTTTAGTAAAAAGTAAAAAATAAAGGCTCGGAGAGCTTAAACAGATTAAATAGTAAGATAGGAAGAAACAGGGGATACTATAAAAAAGTTTTAAAAAGTCCTAGCCAGGACAGCATCCCTGATGCCAACCGGCAGTTCCTTACCGGTAAACCGAAGAGGAGCGCCGTGCAGTTAGTTGCTGAGTAGGGCACGAGGCCTGCGGTGGTTTGCTGGATCAGTCGGATCATAATCCGGTAAACTGTCCAGTAAGTCGTTTTGAACCAGGGGAATTCTTTCGAAAAACCTCTTGGCAAGTTTTTTGGAAAAATCTTTGAGGGTAGGAATGCCGATTTCCTCTATGATTTTGTCCGTTCGGACGTACCACTCGGGATTTTCACATCTCTGACCACAACTCGCTGGAGGTTCTCAACTCGTTTAAAGTTGGTAATTGCGGAGGTGGCCCAAATGGGCGCTCCGTAAGTAATGATGGGGCGGAGGCACAATTTGTATAGCAGCAGCTTATTATCCGTTGCTAAGACGCTACGCCGGTGGATAAGGGGAGTGAGGGAGGCTTTTGCCTTAATAAATTTTGTCCGAATATTTTCGATGTGGGGTCTCCAAGTTAAATTTCGATCGAAAGTTATATTCCTAGGTAAGTTGCAGTATTTGCATATGAAATGGGGTTGATATCAAGATAAAGGTTAAGGGGGGGGTCACTAAAGAAAGAGACAGCAATGCTTTTTGAAGCGTTGACTTCAATTTTCCAAGTGCGCAACCAGACATCCAGCAAATTGCGGTGATATTGTATGGCTGCAGAGGCTTGATTAGAATTTTTGGCTGAGGCCAGGATGTAGGTGTCATCTGCGTAAATGGCAAGCTGTGTGTTGTAAGTGTGTGGGATGTCGTTCGTGAAAAGTGAATATAGCGTAGGACCGAGAATCGATCCTTGTGGCACCCCAGCCTTAATTTGCCTGGGCGCCGAGAGTGTTTTGTTCACACGAACGACAAAGTGCCTATCTGTCAGATAGGAGGTGATTATGTTAATGAATGCATGGGGAATCCCAAGGCGTTTGAGTTTGTATAAGAGGGCTGGTATCCATACCCTGTCGAATAGGGTGTATCGAAAAAAACTTTTTTTCGAAATTCAATTTACTAAGTTGATAAAAAGTTGCGTCTACCCACCCACATATTCCACAAAAAATTTCAGTCTAATCAGAAATTGTTTAGGTGTGCCGCACAAGGCCTGAAGTTTGTGAATTTCTTCAAAAATATTATTTTATTTAATTTTTTTTTAAATATTAAGTATAAATGTTAAAAATAATTCAAGTTGAAAAATTTACACAGCAAAGTCGGAGGACTAAATTGGGTTTGAAAAAAAGTATATTAAACAACATTTAGATCTCTCACATTTATTCTAAACTTTCGTAATTTTCACCATACGGTGTAGGGTTAAGTTCCACTCGTGAAAAGGGGTGTTATGGAAGGGAGGGAAGGCGTGAAGCTGTTTACTTGAGAGCGTGGTGCGAAAGGTATTGTGGGAGTGGAAAGGGTTGAAACGCGTGTTTTCAATTTATGCATGTCCTTAAAACATTGAATTTCTAACACTTTATGCTCGGACTGTTTTAACTGCATCTCATACACTACTATGTCTCAGAGCATTTAATATTATACATTAAGTATTATATAAATTGCTGAAATTAAAAAAAAAAAAGTGATTCACTTTCAAGAAAAGCAAACCAGATTTTAAAAAAATTGAACATAATTCAAATTGAGTCACTTAAAGTCAATCATTTTCTCCAGTTAATAATTCTTGAAAATAAAATATAAGTGTTTTGGCATTTTCTTTTAAAAAATAAATTAAGTTCTGTTTAAAGATTGGATTATTTTTATTTTTTGGATACATTGTGATGAATTGTGATAAATTGTTTTCAGTAGCATGTAGTGCGTCAACTTGGTGATCACATAGCTGTGTAGCTAGTTCCCCAGGGCGAAAAACACCACTACGTTTTTAGCACGACGGTCTTCTACTCCCGGGGGAGTTCGGGGAAGGACAGTGGAAGTGGGAAAGATACCGTGGGAGCGGGAAAGGGTTGAAAAGCGTGATTGGCGATTTTATGCCGAACTTTGAAATAAGCTGTCAGAGTAATATTTAACAAAAGTACATGTTGTAGGTACTCTTTTTGTTTAAAATTTTATGTTCTATAAGTTTACTTAATGCATATATGGCTTTTTTTACGAGAACTTTTAGAGATATTGTGGTATTAATGAAAAAACAGGTGTTTTTTGGCACTATTTTGGACGCTATGGCGAAAGCTCACTTAGTAGGAGGGGGAAAACTTAGGATATTCATTACAGACCCATACGGAATAGATTAAAAAATTTCCAGCTTTCCACCAATTACTTTTGAATTCAATTTTTTTTGAATACCCAACCACCGTCCTATAGGGGGAAAGAGAATTCGTGTTTTTGTGCGCACACAGCTGGCACAAGAGAGGAAAAATCTCTGCAAGGAACTCGCAGTTAATGTTCGCGGGAAGAACTAATTTGAAGGTACATACTGGAATCCGCCTAACCCCTTATCTCGAACCTGTCACCATGAGCCGCAGGGCGCCGAGGATTAGGAGAGTACAATAGGGACCGATAAGGTGAGCTGGACAGGTGATGACTGTCGCTGGACCCAGGGAAAAAAAATTGTGCGAATGGGGAAACTTCTGTGATAGAGGGAGAAAATCCTTCCAAACATCCCTAACTTCTACAAGGGAGAAAACGTTTTTGCTAAGTTGCTAGGCCTAACGTTAAATTCTACATTGCCCTCAGCAGCTGGGGAAAGGAAAATTTTTTCCCCACCTTAGAACCAAAACTTTATTTCTGTGTACTCTTCTTACTTTATAAAGAAAACGTATCGTATGTATCAGCCCAAAAATAGTTTCGATACATTGATATACTCAGGGCCGCCGTTACCAGCGATGGGGCCCGGTACTAATTTTAATGCGGGGCCCCCCCATGCACCCCTCCCCCAAATTGCATATTTTTAGGCCGTCGTTTCAGCACATTTGCAATTGTAAAAAAAAAAAAAGAGAGAAAAAAAAATTACGGAAAAACTTTTTTTTAATTACGAAAGTGGGCACCTGATTTTATTTTCACGTTATTTGTATCGCCAGATGATTTTAAAAAGAGGTGCAATTTTCTTTGCGCAATCGTGTTTCATTCATTAGTGTTTGTACTAGCAATTGTTTCACATTGAGAATCGGCAATGGAAAGCGGGATTTTTTTTTTTTTTTTTGATGAAATTATTGACACTAAAACTGGAAAAACATGTTCATAACCTTACGGGCCCCCCAAAGCTCCGGGCCCCGGTACTAGAGGTCCAGTATCCCCCCCAAACGGCGGCCCTGGATATACTTATTATTCGATTTCTGGTTAAGCATTTGATTTTAGACTTGATATGCAATCTGAAAAATGTTGTAGTCATTTTTACGATTTTAGTTTCAGTCTATATATATAAAAATGGATGTATGTGTGTTTGTTTGTTTGGTTTGTTCCATATACAAATTCACAGTTTTCGTCGGATTTTTATCAAACTTGGCACAGAGGTTCCTCGATGCTCTAGAATTCACATAGGCGGGGTTTTGAAATTTAAAAAAAAATCCAAGAAGCTCAAAATTCAAATTTTTTGTCTCAAAATGGCCATCTTCTTTCAATTTTGAATAGGGTTGGGCATTTTGCCGGAAAAATGGTATTTTTGCTGGGACATTGGGGAAACTTTTAAAAACCGGCAAAAATGAAAAAAAAAAAACTGACAAAACTAGAACAAATTGCTGGATAGCAAAAAATTTACTAAAAAACAGTATAATTTTAACAAATTACAATTGAGAGTAAAATCAGAAAAATAATTTGAAATTTCATTGGTTTTTGATGAACAATTAAAATATTTTAAAATAATTGTTAAAAAAAAGAAAAAAAAAAACTTGAAATAGATTAGGAGAAAATGTTTCAAAACCTGCTTATGCTATTCAGTTTCGGAAAAACAAATGTGTATTCTCTAATTCTTGTGAAGAAATTTAATTGAATTTAATGCGTTTTCTTTCTAATGAACTTTTCATCATTGATTACCTATAGTTTAATAGGAGTTAAAATATGATTCCATCTCATCTCAGAGCAACAATCAGACATATAAGCCTCAGAACAGTAGTAAGATACCTAGGCCAGTCATATTGTGGGGTCAGGAGGAGAAAATTTCCCCTCATCCTTTGATTTAAAGAAATGAATACGTTTACAAATAAATGGTGGTTGTTTTTCAGCATAATTTGCATTGAATATGACCCTGTGACCCCTCGCCCACCCTGGAAAAATTAAAAATGGTAGGTCTCAACATATTTACTGTCACTGTGAGATGATGATTGCAAATACTAATTACAGTTTACTTTTCTATAAATTAACATTGCCTTTATAGGATAGATCTGGCATGACTTCCCTGTTGAAAATTAACTGAAAGATAAGAATTTGTTCGTAGTTACAACCACTAGTGCAGCGAGCATCTATGGGAGGGAGGGAGAAAGCCTTTATATGTATATAAAATACATATAATAAATATAACATGTATAAAATACGTATTATAGCTTGATGTAATTAAAATAGTTTTTTTAATTGATTGTTGTCTTATTAACGCGGGTGACACCGCGGGAACAGCTATGTCTTAATGAAGGTTTTTGAAGTAACAACATATATCCATCATAATGTAAAGGATTCAAAAAGACTTTCAGTTCATTGGCGTTCAGGGGAAAGAATGCACGATGCACGTACATGACTCTAACAAATTCAAAACTTTAACAAAAATATTTAGATATTTATTGCAATTATTAAGATATAATGTAAACGCAGCTAATTTCTTGTTAAACTATTCTGTGATTTAATATTTGATATCAGTTGAATTATTATAAACGCATAAACATAACTGCAGAACATGATTTAACATTCCAATTAATGCTTCATATTACTTAGTTACAATAAAAAACATTAGAAATGTCTTCTTTTCTTATACAAACAGTAGAAAACAAACAAACAACAAAAAACTTTAATTAGTGACATTGATTAAAAAAACCGTAAATATTTTATTAATAATATTGTATAATGTTCTCATTTTCAGACTTTTACTTGTAATCGGAACATTTTTATCAACCAAGTGTATCCAAACGAATGGATGGAAACAATACAGAAAGAGTTGGAGGAAGCTGATGAAGATCTTATTAACAGTATTTGCCAGAAGATGTTATGTGCCTGTGGAATCGCATTTGCTAGACAGAGTGCATTTGAGTTTGGTAATTCAAACAATCATCAATTTCCTGTCCGGCAGCAAATTCCAGAGCACTTGCTTGAAAGTGCACCAACCCATAATATCTCTACAGAAGAAGTTTTTGGAGATGTTGATAATCGTTTAAAACATTCTGGACCATGTGGTTTTGCTGGGGTTTCAGAGAAAATAGTTATTACGCATTCAAATGACTTTGTGTTTCTTGATCATGAATGGAGAAGTAAGGAGTTAAAAAAATGAAGAAAGAAACTGATGAACTTAAAATAATTTGGAGCTTATCCCAAAAACAGATTCTCTCAAACAGTGTGCATAGCACAGACATTGACACAGTGAAGATAATACAGGAAAGAAAAATGCTTACCATAAAAAAGGAATTTGGACTTAAATACAGTATTATTCCAACTAATTATGAAGAAATTGTGGAGATTAAAAAAAAAAGTCAAAGATGAAGGTGAAAAGTGCAAAGTTTTGAAATTACTGGTAAAAATAGCTAAAAGTGATTTCAGAAATTTAAAACAAGACCACATACTTTTCAAGCAATGAGGGTTAAGTCCTGAGACAATTATGAGCAACTTAAAGGTCCTATATGGCCATAAAGTTAATGACGTTATTACAACTATTGATGTTATCAGAGCTGTTTTATGTCATACATCTGATACAAATGTAAAATCTGTAGATGATCCACTGCCATTGCAATATGTGCCTGAGAATGAAATGGTTGCTGTACTTTGGGATGGAGAGTGGGGTGTTGGTCAAGTCATAAGCAAATTAGATGAAGGCACTGATACATACAGGATAAAATATATAAAAAGGGTTAAAAAAGATTCAAACTTGTATTGGATATGGCCAGTACAAGATGACATACATAAAACCAAAGGGGAACAAATCATCATTATTCCGCTGATAATAGACGTTTCCGTAGATGTTTCCTCTACAAGAACAATTATTTTTGAACTAATTAATCATGTTTTAATTAATAATATAGCAAATACAGACTGTGACACTATTTAACTTAGATTGTATCACCAAAGAAAGCTAATCTAACATTTTTATTTCCTTATTGTTGTTCAAAATGTTTTCGAAGCAATGCAAAAACGAGAAATAAAGTCAAAATATGAAAAAACGCCCAGAGTTTGGACAATTTTTGAAATATTCCAAAAAAATTGCTTGTTATGTCATCTTTGTATAACATTGTATCATCCTAGGGGGTTCAATGTTAAATTCAGAAAAACTTTTTTTTCCCCATAGCAATGCTCCCCCTCCTATATACATGTGCTCTTGATAAATTAAAAGTTTGCCTCCCCGGGTCGATTCGATGTATCGGATACTCATTTTGAGATGTTATCGACCTTACAGAAAGCAGGAGTAAAAAAAATGGCCGACTTGTAACTTAACAACCACCAACACGTTTCTAGTGGAAAGGGGGTTGGTAGGGACAAAAAAAATCCCTGCAAAACCCTTCTTGAAATCCGGAAATCGTCCCCCTCCTTTGATTGACGTTATCTCTCTCCATAGGGCGTGTCCCACTCGTCAAAGTAGCTCGCGTTATCAGTTTTAGGCGAACTACAGTGCACACCAATTTGAATGCTTGGTAGAGTAATTTTAAAGAAGTTCATAAACTTTTTAGAACTTTGCGAGATCAATCGATAATTCACCCAAAAATGAACAAATCTCAATCCGCTGAAATGAAAAATTAGTTCAGCAAACAATTGTTTTTTTACATTCACGTAATGCTTATTTTTTTATGTAGTTACCATAATGATAATAATAATAATAAAAACTTTTAGTGTTTTTAACCTAGTTCATTCAAAGTATTTATTTAGCCAAACAAACTGAAGAATAAATTATATATCCCGATTAATGGATGCAAAATTGACGTGTTACGTTATAGCAAAATGTTTTCAACTCACATGATCGAATTATTTTATTAAACTGTACTTTCTTGTCCTCTCTCTCCCTGGGACGGACATTGGCGGATTTCCGCGGGTGCCAGAGAATGCTTCTGATCTCTAACAATTTAAATTGGGTGTCGAGAAAAATTAGAACTAAATATATTTCATTTAGGAGCATAGTATGGAAAATAACATACATTTTTTTATTACAACACATGCTAGTTCATTTATTTGAAAACGATCCGTACATATATCATCGCAAATTGACCATGCGAGAGAAAAAGGACTATAATTATCTATATACATAAATGACCACTTTTTGTATATATGTCCGGGGTAATCTTCCGAACTACAGGACCGATTTTAACAATTGTTTCACCTTAGATAGCTACAGTAACAGGGAGCAGGATAAGCTATAATTTATTTCTGAAAAGCTTAGTTTAAAAAAGTTATTATGGAAAAGAGTAAATTTCATGTCATTTCCCCATTAAATAATTACATTTTCAGCCCATTGTTGCAAAATTTGGTTGCCTCGCAACAACAATATTAATAGTAATCATGATGAAAATTTTGCACCAAGGCTTCTCTCGAGTAAGTGTGAAATTTATTGCTTACTTAGGATTTTTGAATTCATCCGTGCCAAATATCGATACCAGGTTTAAAAAAAATGATAATTGATTTGGGCAACAGTTAAAAAACAGAAAGTGATTTTTTGGAAAATCCACACGAATAAAATAAATAACGCATTTAAGTTTGATTTCACATTCTCCTTCACACCCAGTTAATCTTCCGCATGGTCACAAAAAATACCTTTGATAAATATGATTCTACTGGGCTTAGTTGAAGGTCATATATATTTATTTTCTCAGATTTTGCATGTTGCATTTAAACCCGTGCGACGCCGGGCACATCAGCTAGTTTGAAAATAAAAAAAGATAATTATTTACATGCAAGTAAACCTATATACTATGTATCATTAGTTTTTTCATTTAACCCCCCCCCCCCCCAAAAAAAAAAGGAAAAGAAAAAACCTCTTTCTATTGTAACAAACTTCTTCAGTAAAATCCGCTCTGAAATAAATCATAATTAAAAACACAATATGGGGGGAGGGAGGGCAA